>CM066335.1:24477849-24517099 GCA_033807585.1 Hydrophis major
GAGAGATGGAGGTAGAGCAATGTTGGGTCATTAAATATTGGTGTACTTCAGCTCCCATAATTCCCAAAATAAAATTGGGTTCATCATGGGAACAATCTGTTTTATGATTGCTACAATTATAACTATAATGGGCAGAATTCGTTATGGTCCTAAATCTAGGACTGCCTTATATATCAGGTGTTAAAGACCAGGTCCACATGTGAAGCTCCAATTAAACTGATTTATTGCTATTCATACCTCTGCACAAGAATCTTCTCAATTAATGGCCAGCACCTTCTTGGAGCCAGATAAGGGTCAATGGATTTCAAGGGAGGTTGGACTTAGCTCACTTTGTGGCTACATAGGGATTCGAGGCTGCTGCCTCTTTTCACTCCACCCCCAGTTCTGCCACTCCTTCTCCTACAGCAGGCATGTCCAAAGTTTGGCCTGGGGGCCAATTGCAGCCCATTTTCAAAATTTGAGTGGCCCGTAGCCTTTTCTCCCTGCTGGCTCAGTCTGTCACTCATCCCTGCCGGCCAGCGTTTTTCCCTTCACCTCTCAGCTGTTCCTGTGAATGCCAGGCTGAATGGTCGGCCCCCACACATTATCACCTTACCAAATCTGGCCCTCCTTGCAAAAAGTTTGGACACCCCTGTCCTATAGTATAAGACTTGAGGCTTTCAAGTGCTAAACAAGCCAAATTGAAATAATCTCTCCACTTAAGTCCAGCCGATGAGCAAATTCAGCATGCAGGAGTGTGCACTCCTCCAAGTCAAATATTGGACTTATTACAACTCCAAATTTTTCAACACACACACACACACACATATATATTGGCCTCCTAATTATTTCTTGGATAGATGGAACTGTTCATGAAGGGCTGAAAACCTGTAAAGTCTTGGGGAAGCACCTGAATTCACAAATAATTCTTCTGCATTTGAGAACAGCTATGCTCAAACTAGACTGAAGAGTCCATATTGCATTTTTGCACCATTCCAAGTATCCATAAGGACAACGGTTCAAAAATAAGCTAGCTCATTTTTGCATTCTCAAATTTCCAACATCGTTATATTTATTGTGTTCAAATGTCCATGAGTGCCAACCAGCAGTCAAACAACAGGATGAAAACTCCTTCATCTCACACATATGGACAGAGCCAACCACAGTTTCAACTGGGAAACCTGAGCATCCTAAACGAAGTTAAATTCTCCCTCCCCCAAAACCAAGGAGGAAACAAACAACCAGAACCCACCTTCTCCATCAGTCAAAACCTAGATAAGTAGGGATTAATGCCATACAAACTCTCAAGCAGAAAACAATATCCTAATTGAGGAACTGCCAAGGAGAAAAACCACACCATCATCAACACTGACAGGGCAAGTGACTGTATATACATAGGGAGCAAACCCCCACATTCACTAACACTGATGAGGATACCTAGTTGGGTAAAGAAACAAATGCATGCAAACCCCCAAGGTAAGAGCTCACCAAGGACTCCACAGTCAATCCATGAGCTACAGATATTTTCTTCTATTTCATCATATGCAATACAGTCCAAGTACATTAAGAATCTTTCTCATTGACTGTCTGGTTCTCATCACTTTATGAATAAAATTGAAACAGATGGATATCAACCAATTACCAAAGAAACATTAACATTGTCTTTAGCCAACAGTTAAGCATCTAAATATATCCATAAACAATAGCTTTTTAAAGCTGAATCTGCAAAAGCTAATAAAGATGAGTTTAAGATGTCCCAGAAAGGATTCAACAGAAATGAGTCTATTATTCCATTAATGGAAAATGGAAAAGATCCAAATTTGATATGTTTGTCTTTTTTTTGGGGGGGGGGGGGGGTGTACTCTGAAAATGATGCAACTTTCTTTTTTCTGTCATGGATCTATGAATACAGCCTGGAAGCTTGTACATTTTCAACTTTTACTTGATGAACATAAGCCAAAGTTGCATGTGGAACTCAACAATTGCAATGTCTTGATTGCCATCACTCATATTGTCCCATACATCTTTGATATCACCCCTGAAAATGCTGCAAGATGGAGAACCATACTAATAAATAAATAAACAAACAAACAAATAAATAAATAAGCAAGCAAGCTTCACAGGAACATCAGGTCCATGAGTCCCATCAGTGGCATTTCCGGTTGAAGAGATGCTGTCCATTACAATGGAAAGATGGACTAATGGATTGTCCTAATAGGATGCAAATTCCATAGGATTGTCAAGTTCCAGAAATACAGACCAAAGATCATTGGGAAATGTAATGGTTAGTGTTGTACATCATGTCTACACCAATTCTTGAGGAAGGATGGCAAGGTGTTTGTGGAAAATTACTCATAATGATCCTTTTTGATTTCATAAGCTGATACTTTAACACCCCAAATTCAGGGAAAAAGCTAAATGAGAATAGAAGAAACTATATCTAGGTCAGGGTTGAACTGTGATGTCCTTGTTGCTCTCTGAGCTTGGTTATTTGCCATGCAGATGTTTCATTGGCCAACTAGGCAACATCATCGGTGCTCCTTGTTAGGGATAACATTGTTTTACCCTAACTGGTTTAGGTAAATAATAATATGTAATCATAGTTTGTATGTTAAAGTGTCTGCAACTTTAACTGTGGGACAGTAATTAAGGGAGTGGTTGTGAAAGCACTTTAAAAGAAGCAAGACGACAGCTTGCTATCTCTCTGGCTTTGATGAAACCTGATTACTGCAAGGACACAACACTGCATTGCTCGAACGGGAGAGAAAACAAAGGACTGGCTTGTAAGTAAATTGAAAAAGGATATTCCACACGGACTTTTGCTAACTGAATATCCCTGAATGGACTGACTAAATGATACATGACTATTGGACTGTTATTTTGACTATGCTATGAACTCATAATGGAATAAACTATATATTTGATAGCACAAGCGTATCTGTCATTTTTACTGTATGTTAATAAACATACAAGCTTAGCTCACTCATTTATCTGTGTGCCTATCTGACTAAGCTGCACATTCTGTTTAGCTTGTCTCCCTAACCCTGGTTGGGGAAACCAGGCTTAACACTCCTGATGTACTCAGTGCTACTACAAGCCCTGATGATCCTAGTTGGGTAATGAAATGTAAAGCAAGCAAGCTCGGAGAGCACCAAGGCTCTGCAGTTAGGCAAGAGTTCGAGAAAAGACCTTCTCTGAGAATCTATGTCAATTATTGAAGGGCATGACAATGGTACTCTTAAGCGTTGTCCCAAAGTCTTGCTTGTTATTCTCCTTCTTCAAGAAACATGGCTCAAACCTTGAAGCAATAATTAATGGGCACCTTTTTTTTTATTTGTTTGTCAAACATGTACTAGATAATAACTATAGGTATGAACATAAACAAGAACAAAGGAAATAAATACAAATAAATGAGGACAGTAAAGAATGGTAGGCATGCTGGTACACTTATGCATTCCCCCTTTAATGACCTCTGAGGAATGGGGTGAGGTCCAAGGTAGACAGGTTGAAGCTGTGAGGGGTTGAGGCTGTAACAATGGAGTTGAGTAGGGCATTCCAGGCATTGACCACACTGTTGCTGAAGTCGTATTTTCTGCAATCGAGTTTGGAGTGGTTTCCCTTAAGTTTGTATCAATTGTTTGCCCGTGTATTATTGTGATTGAAACTGAAGAATTCATTGATGGGCAAGACATTATAGCACACAATTTTGTGAACTATGCTTAAATCAGACCGCAAGTGGTGCAGTTCCAGATTGTCCAGGCCCAAAATTTTGAGCCTGAAGGCACAGGGAATTCTCTTGTGAGGGGAGAAGTGGAGTACTTTTCTCAAGAAATAACTTAGGACCTCTGGTACTTGACCATTTCATTCTCTGCTTGCTCTCCAAGACTCTCCAGTCATAACATTCAAAGGGTCTTTTCTACTGGATAACAAGACACCCTGAAATGAGCCAAACAATAGCATGGTAGAATAACCAAATGTACAGAGAATTCATTCTTTTTTTAGGGTGGGTGGTTGGGGTATGTTTATGATGCCTTTAGAAATTATGAAGGGCAAAGAGTTTGCATGATTCATGTTTTCTATTTATTTCCTAAGATCCTGCTGCTATTCCTTCAGGAATGCTGATAACCCGTCTGGCTGAGGATTTTCCAAAGACTTTTATAGTTGAGTGAAAATGCGTAAATCGTATATCCAGCTCATACGAAACAACTAATGTCTCACAAGGAAGCAATATCATCAGCAAACATAGCTGTGAGTGAGTGCCTAGCTTCATACAGAGATAAAATTAAACTACAAAAGAGTCTATTAAAGTAACAGTAAGAATCTTGGCAGAAACCCATAAAACAAAGGGCGATTCCAAAGAGTTATAGATGAAGCTACCTATATACACTTTAACTATAGGCTTAAATTACAACAGATGGTACAAATAAATAAATAAAAATCCTTTGTATGCTGTGTTGAAAATGCTATGATACTCTACGGTATCTACAGACTTAACTTTGCAATTTCCAGACTGTTTTGACTCTTGGATATTCAGCTGAGCATCCCAGGAATAGGTGTTGTTGAGTGGTGTGGTGGCCTAGAGTTGGAGCTCTCATCTCACAATCAGGAAGCTGTGAGGTCGATCCTAGGTAGCAGCAGATATTTCTCTCTCTGGGCACAATGAGAAAATATCTGCTGCAACAACTCCACATTGGTGACAGGCAGGCATCCGGCCAGTAAACACTAGATCCATTCTGTTGTCCCAACTCTACCACAATGCAAGAGATTACGGGGTCATTAAAAGACAAAAACAACAACAACCCAGGAATAGGTATTGGTGTACTGTGTTTTCATAGTAAAAGATGCCTCTTCTTCTCTATGATAATCCTTTCCAAGACAAGTTAAATAATATAGTGGAACCACATTTTAGTAATGGATGCTTATTTAGCAGACTTTGTATATAATGGACAAAACAACTATCCAGGCTTTTTACCCAGAATAACAGACAAATCTGTTGTATCAGATATGCCATAGAGGAGGCTGTTAAATTCTTGCTATTTTTACCTTAATTGTACCTGTACATCCTTTCTAAATCACATCAGTTCTTCAAATGATGCCAATAACTTCATTTAGGTAAGTTGCCTCAGGGTGGAAATGGTAAAGTGATGTAAACAACATAGTTGTGTATTTAACAGACAGTTGTGGATAACAGACATTCCTCCTGAAATGTTAAACTAAAGTTTGAATATATGAACTTGAATAAAGTTTGAATATATGAGCTAGAAGACTATATCCTTCTACCTCTTACAGAAGTAACTTCATCACACAGGAGACATGGATAAGATAAAATCTGCCCAACATGAACATATTAATTTAAAAAAAAAAAACACCAAGGAACTCTACTTGTTGAAATGTAGTTTCTGCTTCTTATAAAGTAGGCAATGGATGTGCTCACTAAACCACATGGTAAATTCGAGAAAAGTCATTTGTTTCCTTTAATCAAACTTCAGCTCTGAAACTAATATAATATTGACCACAAACATGGAGTAAATGTGATTAATCTGTAAAGACATTAACCAACTTTTTCATCTTGTTATATTTCAGAGGGTTAAAAAAATGAAACACATGTTTCTTGGATGGGGTTTCAATCTAGAGGAAGACCTTTCACCCCCTCAATGAGGAAAACGTTTCTTCACCTTTCTTTCTTTCTCTACTCAGTTAGTCCCTGTTTCAAAGTATAGCCTTTAAGACCCATATAAGAAGGGACGCGGTGGCTGAGTGGCAAAGACGCTGAGCCTGTCGATCAGAAAGGTCGGCAGTTCGGCAGTTCGAATCCCTAACGTGAGTGAGCTCCCACTACTTGTCCCCGCTTCTGCCAACCTAGCAGTTCAAAAGCACGTAAAAATGCAAGTAGAAAAATAGGGACCACTTTGCTGGGAAGGGAACAGCGTTCCGTGCACCTTTGGCATTTAGTCATGCCGGCCACATGACCACGGAGACGTCTGAGGACATCACTGGCTCTTCGGCTTTGTAACGGAGAGGAGCAGCGCCCCCTAGAGCCGGAAATGATGAGCATGTACGTGTGAGGGGAACCTTTACCTTTTTACCTCATATAAAACCTCCATAAAACATCTCAAGGTTTCTCCCCAATCTAATTCCCATGTTGTTTTGCTACTATGTTCCTGCTGCCCCAAGAAAGGATGTTCTTCACTTAAGCTAGATATATCATTTTGATACAACTTGGCAGAGGAACAAATGGCAGGACAACATGCCCAGCAAAGAACAGAGAAGGGAGTAGAAGGCTAACACTCCCCTTACATTAGGGTTTTATATCCTTTAGCTAAGACAAAGGAGTCACTTTAAGCTTCATTAAATAAAATTATGTGCATGGAGTTCATATCTTCTCCTCAAACCAGAGATATGTGTGACTAATGATTCATTGAAGCATCGCAGTCAATGGCCCAGATATGGAGTAGAATTTACTGTGGGTTAAGCCTGTTATTTAGATGTACCACTTCTAGACAGATATACTGTTTTTTCTTGGGAGTTGTGTCAGGACCCCAATTTCCTCAAGATAGGAGGGTATGATGAATGCCAAAGGTGAGTTGGAGAAGGGAGAACAGTATTTTTGCAGTCTTCTTATTCCTATTTCTGTCTTCTATCAAGTAGGAAAAAGCTCCATCAGGTTTTAGGGCACAATGCTTTGTAGACTTTTATCATCCTTAAACTCTTCTCTTGGATGTCCATAAGACCAAAGCTTTCAGAAGGAACAAGGCTTTTGCTTGTTCCTGGTTTCAACGGACTGACAACCTAGATCCACTGAAGTACCATCTACTGGTACTTCAAGGATGTCATTCTTAGAAAGACTACCAGCTAGGTGGCAGAGTTCCAAACAGCCGGGTCTATGCATATCAACCAATACTGCAGGAGTGCATTTTTTTCTTGCGTTCTTCAGTAGATAAGGTGATGGAAAGGCAGTCAACTATAAGATGATCTGAATTACAATTTTACAAAGCTAAATTTCATTTCATTCACACACATAAATTTCATTCACTATACATAAATTTATCCTTTACTAAGGAGAAATTTCCTGACAGTGAGAACAATGATCCAGCTCGCCTTCAGAATTTGGGGCTGCTCCATGACTGGTGGTTTTTAAGAAGAGATTGGACAGTCATTTATCTGAAATGGTATGGGGTCTTCTGCTTGGGTGAGGAGTTGGATGGGAGGACCTCTGGGTCCCTTCCAACCTGTTGTTCTTTCTATGATCATATGCATCCATCCCATCAAGTCCAGAATGGTGCTGCAAGAGGTTAGGCAAGAAGACCTCCAATGTCCCTTCCAATGCTATTATTCTATTTTCTGTATGAGACATCGTGGCTAATTTTCAGCAAGTGCCAGTAGCTTATCTTGTGGGGATCAAAAGCTAAACACAATTGGATCTGCATAGTACATCCAGAAATCCTAGGGTCGAAGACTAGACTGCCAATTAAAAAAAAAAGGATCTAGGAAGCAAGCCATGGAAAAACTCCTCTGTGCTCCTGCCAAAAAAGCAACATGGATAAAGTCACTCAGAGTTTAGCTCTGAGCTCATCTCACAGCATCCTGTACTAATACCTGCTAAACTAACCATCTGCCCAATCCCACCACCGCTTAGGATTCAGGTAAGGTTGTATAAATATCTCGGCTTTCTCCCCTAAGCCAGCTAAATGAATCAATGCAACACAGACCTATCTAATTTGTGTGGCTGCTGTTGATGTTTACCTGCTTTAAATGAGCAATGGAATTATGCATTTATTTATTTTTTAATCTGCAAAATTAAAATAGGAAATATACTCTCAGTGTGCCTGCAATTTTCACTACATCTAACTATCTTACCTTTGATAAATCAATGATGTATGGCAGCAACAAACTGCTTGTAGCCCATATTATCTTCCCAGCTGGTTCAATGTGGCAGAGTTGACCTATGTTCTGGGTTCCTTTGATTAAGCAATGCCAACTACCTGGAAGTGTGTCTTCTCTATAGCAATGTTTGTCTTGTGGAACAAGGTTCTTCTGGAGATCCAGCTACTTCTAGTAGAATTTTTGAGGGTCTTGAAGATCTGATGACTACTACTTCTTCTTCTTCTTCTTCTTCTTCTTCTTCTTCTTCTTCTTCTTCTTCTTCTTCTTCTTCTTCTTCTTCTTCTTCTTCTTCTTCTTCTTCTTCTTCTTCTTCCTCCTCCTCCTCCTCCTCCTCCTCCTCCTCTTCTTCTCATTCTCTTTCTCCTTCTTCTTCCTCCTCCTCCTCCATCTCCTTTGTCTTCTTCGTTTTGTTTTCTATGTCATCTTTGTTTCATCTTGTTCTTATACATTTTGAGTTCTTTGATTTTAGATGTTTTTAACAATTTGTAAAACTCCCAGAGTCATGGGAACCAGGCAGAACATATATTTAATGCATCATTATGAACACAGCATTTATTTGCTATGAAAGATGGATGCCTCTCACAATAGTTGCGCTTATCTGGATCTGTCAGTTTTAATGGGAAGCATCTGTGGAATTAATGCACTGCTATAGACCTCTATCCTCCTGTACAGTCCTTCAGGTCAGCAAATAAAACAGCAAAACTAAGAAACTCTCTACAATGGGTTTTCCAGGAATGGTAGAAAATCAGCCTTATCGTAAATTAATGATGGAAGTAATCCCAAGGAACGGTCCAAACAAAGAACAGAACTAAACCAACAATACCAGGTTATGGATAAGAAATCATGGTCACAAAACTTGAAAATGTAAAACAGCCAAGCTCTGAGACCAGATGTTTTTCAATTTGGATCCTTTGCAAAGTGAAGCTATTTAATGTTTTCAGAGTCACATCTGGAAGCCATTACTGATTTATATGCAAAGAATGGCTACTCTTGAACATGCCCTTACTCTTGAGTAGACCTTACTTGCAACTATCCAAATTAACTTGTGTTCACAGAGTTTACACCTTGCATATTTATTTCTTAGTCAGGATTTAAAGCCTGACCCCTTTATACTAGTAAGGAAACCAACGTTACTACTACTACTACGTATTATTATTATTAATCATCAACATCATCACACAGTCAGCCAGATGTTCAGGCTGGGCTTGTCATTTTTGTCTACCGATTGAGTCCTTCCCAAGGACCTGGGATAGGCAAATCTGGAAGTTTGACGGTGTTACAGATATTGTCGCAGGGTGGAAGCTGTTCCAAGTAAAGCTGCTTTTTGCAATTGACTGATGGCAAATTTGTCAATGCCTTTGGTATTATTGTTGTTGTTGTTATTATTATTATTATTTCTTGAATCATGAGAATGAGTCCTAAGAACTTCAGTTCTTCAGAATCAATGGACTCATATTTGGTGGGATTCAAAAAATTTTAGTACCGGTTCGGTAGGCATGTCATGGCTTTGGGGGAGAGGCAGGGGAAGGATACTGCAAGATTTTCATTTCCTCCCCACCCCACTAACCTGCTTTCCAGTTCTGTTCTCCTGTGCAGGGCAACCAAAGAAGACGCAGACAATCAGCTTGGACTCAATGGGAGGCAGAGAACAGATGGGGTTGGTGGGGCCAGTCAGAGGTGGGATTGGCTGGTTCTCTGAACTACTCAAAATTTCCGCCACCGGTTCTCCAGAACTGGTCAGAACCGGCTGAATACCACCTCTGATTTCACCTCTCTAATATCCCATTCCTAGAGGATCAGATGAGCCTAATATTGATCAATAAGCCTCTAGGCTGGAATACAATATAATTAGGGATTAGCTGACACTCAGGTTTTCCTTGATTTGAAGCTGTTTTGAAGTGACTTCATAGAATCAGAGAGCTGGAAAGGACCTTGGGGTCTTCTAGTCCAATCCCCCACCCACGGCAGGAGTTCTTATTCTATCCTGGACAAATCTTTGTTCAATCTCTTAAAACCTCCAGTGATGGAACACCCACAACTTCTAGAGGCCAGCTGTGCCACGGATTACTTGTTCTCACTGATAAGAAATTTCTCCTTAAGTCCCAAGTTGGATCTCTCTTTGACCATTGCTTTGATCTCTCCATCCATTGCTTCTTGACCTGTCCTGGGGTGTTTGGGCGAATAGGCCAACCACTTCTTCTCTTTGACAGCCCCTCAATACTGAAAGACAGCTATCATGTCACCCCTAAGCCTTCTCTCTGTTAGGCTAAACATACCTAGTTCCATGAACCTTTCATCATATGGCTTTGCCTCCGGACTCCTGATCATTTTTATTGCTTCTGTTAGCCCATTTCTCAACAACATTAATGATTACATTTTGCCACCATAGCCCACCATGTACTGTGCAAGAATCTGAGTTGGTTGCATAGCCCTTTTTAGGTATAGACATACCAAGATCCTAAAGGAAAATAATCATTTCAAAACTGAAAAGCTCAGAAGGGAATCTGCATTCACTGTTGTTCAAGGAGACTAAGATGATTTGCTTATACCACCATCTTGTGGTTATGATATCAAAATTCTGAAAACTTTCCCAAATTCACAAAAGTGTTTGGCAAAACCCAACTTATCTTGCATCGTAGCACTTTAAGCACAAGGTTATTAGGGAGTTCGCACATCCATGATGCCATGATCGCTTCAAAAAGCTCCTACAACTAGTGAGCTTCAAACACCACAAACCGTGGGTTTACGAATCACAGTACATTGGAGTCAAAGCCAAATAAACCACATCATGATTAATATTGAATACCATGTTTGGGCCTAAATGTTAGGGTTAGAGTTAAAGTTGCACTTCCCTTCATTTCGGTATCATTGTGGTTAGGATTACAAGAGGCAACTGGACATTCTGGGTTTTCCTTGAAGATGTTTCGCTTCTCATCCAAGAAGCTTCTTCAGCTCATTGGATTAGACGACACCTGTTGTGGTCTGTTGGCTGACGGCTGTTAGGGATAACATTGTTTTACCCTAACTGGTTTAGGTAAATAATAATATGTAATCATAGTTTGTATGTTAAAGTGTCTGCAACTTTAACTGTGGGATAGTAATTAAGGGAGTGGTTGTGAAAGCACTTTAAAAGAAGCAAGACGGCAGCTTGCTCTCTCTCTGGCTTTGATGGTTCCTGATTACTGCAAGGACACAAGACTGCATTCCTCGAACAGGAGAGAAAACAAAGGACAGACTTGTAAGTGAATTGACATAGGATATTTCTACACGGACTTTGCTAACTGAATATCCCTGAATGGACTGACTAAATGATACATGACTATTGGACTGTTATTTTGACTATGCTATGAATTCATAATGGAATAAACTATATTTGATAGCACAAGCGTATCTGTTATTTTTACTGTATGTTAATATACATACAAGCTTAGCTCACTCATTTATCTGTGTGCCTAAGCTGCACATTCTGTTTAGCTTGTCTCCCTAACCCTGGTTGGGGAAACCAGGCTTAACAACGGCCATTCCAGCAACTAAATCAGAAGAGGAGGCGTGGGAGCTCTGAGAGGGAAGAAGGGATGGAGCTGGGAGAGAGAGAGAAACAGAGGCGGAGCCTGGGCCATCATCAGTCCTTAGATGGAGAGTCAACAGCCCCCAGGTCTAGAGGTAGCTGATGAGGAAGAGGAGGAACAGTTGGGTCCAGTGCCCAGATGTGCAGAAGACAGAGGAGAGGAGAGCAGTGGTAACGGTAAACATCAGCATTATTGCTTCAGCACTGGAAATGTACAGTTGACACATCCCCATCTCCAAAAACCAATCAATAACTCCGTACAGTTTAGGCATATCATGATGAACATTTAATTATCTTTCATAACATCCCTCAATGTAGTTTTGAATTCATTCTGCAGATTAGCTATCGCTGCTGTCATCACTGCTCTCACTTTCTTCTTCAGTGTCATCTTCTTTGGGGGAGCGACGCAAAGGATTAGCACATGGGCTGAAATACCATTGAGATCAAAGATATAAACTTTTCAAGATGTGGTCCCAATCAGTCAGGAGAACACTGGGTTAGGGAAGAATGGCTGACTCTTGACAAGGAAGTCCCAAAGGTTCATTTTCCAAAAGTCAACTGGATTTTCTCTGGGTTTTTTTTTTCTTTTAAAAACATTTCGCTTCTCATCCAAGAAGGTTCTTCAGAACTTGGACGAGAAGCAAAATGTTTTCAAAGAAAAAACAAAACAAAACAAGGAAGTCCAATTGCCTGGACAACCTTTCTTTTTCATGAAGTTTAAAGTTTCTTCTTATCTTTGGATGCCTTTCTGCAGGGAATGGGGGTTTGTGGGAAGGTTTTGGAAAGTTTTAACTTGCTGCGATACCTCTTACCTCCTTTTCTTACCTTCTCTCTACTATGAAACAGCAAAATGGAAGGCAGACAAGAGCCAACATTCCTCCGATGCCAACAGCAAATATTCTCAAAATCTGTTGAGGGCCTATTGTGGTTTGAGCAACATAAAGCATAGCTGGCATTCAATCTATAGCTGAAATGGTAAACTTTGGACAAGTTGGAGAGGTCTTTGAAAATAAACACCTCATCACAAAATAGCAATAACATTTAAGACTTATATACGACTTCATAATACTTTATGACTCTTTAAGCAGGTTATAGAGTCAGCCTGTTGCCCCCCCAACAATCTGGGTCCTCATTTTGCTGACCTCAGAAGGATGGAAGGCTGAGTCAACCTTGAGCCCATCAGGGTCGAACTGCTGGAAGAATTAGCCTGCAACACTGCATTCTAACCACTGTGCCACCATGGCTCTTAACTGTACTTGAAGATCCTTGGTCCTTGGTTCAAAAAGCAGTGAGGCATTGGATTTATTTAATAAAGCTCTTTAATGACTGGGTAAGTTCATATAAGGGAGAAAAAAGCCACAATATATATGAAAGAGAGCACAGCTGATCTTTCAATCAAGGTGAAAGTTGCTTTACAACTACCCTATCTCAAGGTCTCAGAGAACAAAAAGGTTTTAGTAATTTCTAGAAGAATCGTAAGCACCGAGGGAGATTTATTATAGAGGAAAACACACAAACTGGAGATCCTAACAGCCAAAGGATTGGTTGGGCCATTGGCTTCATAATCATGTTCCTAAGAGATCAATTTTCTACTTAAGATAGTTACAAACAGTCCTTAAGAGCCACTGTTGTTCCATCTTACTATTGGGATTCTGGGAGTTGAAGTTCACAGATCTTAAATTGGCCAAGGTCGGACACCATGATGTAGACAGAAGACCAACATTGGACACTCCTGATATAGAAGATCTCAGCAACAAGGTTGTTGTTGTTTTTAACTAGGGGGTGGCAGGGACAAAATATAATAGCTGCTGCATACAAGTATTTGTCCTGTAACTACGCATGGTATTTTATACCACCGCACTTTGACAATCATTAAAGCTAACATTAAAATACTTGGATTTATTAAGTCCTTCTTTAAACAGTCATTTGAATGTACAACTCAGCTATTCCTACAGAGGATATAAAGAAGATACATGGGACAAAACACTACTTACGGTCTTCAAACGGAGTATAGCAGTCTAATTGAATAAATTTTCTGGAAGAAACACAACATTTGTGTTCTAGGCACAATGTCTCGTTGATGTGTTCTCCAGCTTTGCAAGCCATGGCTTTCTGATTCCCTCTGGGCCAGCAAGCTTTCAGAAAGACAACGAAAGTTCTGAGGTTTGAATCTCTCTCATGTTTATCCCAGACAATAAGTTATATATTAGCCTCCCGTAAACCCATATTTCCTCAAAAATTGGTGGGAATTGTTCCTCCGTTAGGTTTACATGGGAGAGAAGGGAGCAGACCTGGAATGGTTAAGGGAATTGTTTTGGGAACTATATCCTTGAATAAGCTGAGTTAGAGTAGCAGAATGCCATGGAAAAAAACACCCATGACACGGTTAGAAGATACAGAGCAAACTTTGAACTATAATTCCTAAGCATCAAGTTGGAGTGAGTGTACTGTTCTTTTATGCAACCCATCCAAGAGTGAAGGAACCATTTGAGTAATTTTGTGTCGTGATAACTGGGTGTCAAAGAAATAAGTGCAGCTGGATAGTTCTATCTCTACAAGGAAAGGTTGAACTAATTCTCACTTGGCAAAGCCATCCATTGCTGGCTGGAATGAATTTCAGTTGCCAAAATTTTAGCAGAATGAGATCTGAATTCATTCTCACTTTGTTCACCATCGTGGATGTTCCCTTTCCAGAATTATCCATTCAGTGTCAAGGAGCATCTTCTCAGCAGTCTGAACCATTAAGTTGGCTGGCAAGAAGGAAGCAAGGCCAATCTTTACCTGGGCTCCAAAACACACTTCAAAGTAGTTTTGTGTATCCAAGGAGACTTGGCAATCGGGGAGAGGTGCTTTCTGTTCAACAGAGGCCAAGAGACTGGGCTAGGGAGAAGTAAGGAGGGGAGTAAATTCTGATGGAACACTCTCATTTGTTTTCTGCTTCCAAACCTGGAATTCCCTGTACGCAGATGGTCTGTGTGTATCTTTCAGCGTTATGTAACAACAGGTTGGCGAAGGAGTAACCCCAAGGCAATCCCCAAGGTGCACTTACTCAAAGGATTGAAGAAGTTCTCCACTTTTGGAGATATGATTTCTGTTTTTGTCCTTGGCTCAGCAGGAACTATGTAGGATTCATTTCGAACTTCTAGCGCTGGCGATGAAAAACCTGAAGAATTGGAGTTGGGGAAGTTCAATAAATTGCAAAGTATGTGTCACGTGGCTAATTCGTCTAAATCATATTGAGAGCCCTGTTTGCATTTAAGATGGGCCTTTGGGCATTATCTAATCTAATATCTAATGGCTTTAGCCATCAAGATTTCCATTTTTGCTGACTTGACTAAAGATGTGAACAAAACAAAGAAATGAAGTTCATAGGCAAGTCCTGTAGTGTGTTTATCTTTGCGCAGGGTGTGAACCTTTTGTGAAAACCATGTGTAAAGTAATAGTAGTAGATCTGAATCCAGACTTTGCAGCACAAATTACTGTAAGCGCCAATTCTAGGATAGTATGGTTGTCATGAGGTTTGATATGAATGGCAATCCTGAATTTATTCATATGGGGGGATTTGAAATGGCACACTGAAGGCATATTGATTTTTAGATGTTTCAAATTTGCTTTGACCACATTTGCCTAGAAGGAAATCTGCATTTATGCACTTTATGGCATGTTGTGGGGACTGCAGAGGTAAAAAAAAGTTAAGATAGCAGCCAGAGCCATGTGACCAGTTGCGATCAGTCAAAACTTTTTTGATATAAGCCGTCATACAGAGACAACCTCTGCTGTGTGTGTGTGTTTTAAAGTTATAGACAAAGTTATTAAAGTTAAGTAGAACAGGAAAATCATGGAATGGGACCCTGTTCAAGATCTCTCATCCCTCTTAAGACACAATTTTACCTATGCTGGTGCACCATGCATCAGAACTCTGCAATTTGTTTAAAGTAATGGAGAAAGATTCTTATTTTTCAGCAGCTCTGCAGAATTCCAGCTCTTTTGAAGGGCTCTGGGATTAAACTGGGGGCCTTGTAGATGGAGAGGCTTCAGGGAAGCAACGGGTGACCAATTTCATTAAGTTTTGCTTACAAAGTCCGCTTTGTAATACTCACTTGGATTAACTGCATGAAATAATACGCACAAATATTTGGCTAAAAGCTGAAGCACAAACCTCATTATTGGTTTCATTCCTGAAACGACAGCAAAATACCCCCATCCCATCCCCAAGCCCATAAACACGCATTAGAAGATAAAAATAGTCAATAGGAATTAGATTTTTAGTACCACAAAGGAACTGGGATTCTTGTTTTTCTGTTCTGCAACAGATTGAGTTGAGGAGTCACCCCATCAATTTTTTTTTTAATTTTAAAAGTGATTTTACATTCTGTAAACTGCCTGGAGTCACCATGGGAAAATAGGTGGCAATATAAATTCAATAAATAAATAAATAAATTCCCTAACAATATAGAACCTTGAGTAGCTTCTAGGTATCTTAAAGGTTCTACAATTCCTACAGACATGGTTGTAATGCCAGCACATATTAAACTTGTGGTGAGGACTTTTGACACTCCTCAGTTATGACTGTCCTGTATTCTCCAAAAGTTAACAATGAAATGAACAAAGGCCTACCTTAACTCAAGATTTCGAAGATCATTAACAAACCAATGCCACTAATCTAAATGCAGATACTATAGTTTACCGTGGGGTAACCTGCTCTATCCCTGCTTTGTACCTTCAGATTCAATTCAGCCCACCTGTTATTTTTCTGCAGTCTTTTTAATCACGTGGCCAATAAAGAGGCATAGGGGAGCTATGGAGGATCCATCACTATGGGAATCCCTATTGTGACTTACTCCTTGGGAAAGGAGGGGCTAAAAGTGTTGAGTTGTCCTAGGAGTACTTGGAACAAACTGAAGCACAGTTCTGAATGGGTCGGAGCCCAATTTCTGACTGATCGGAAATTCTAGCTGCATACCTGGAAGACAACTGATTAGGGAGAGCAACAAGGGAATTTGTTTGGTCCCATAGAGTTAGCACCCTTCATTCTGGAAGAAAACACTAATTAGGCGTTCAGTCTGCAGAAGACAACATAAATATGAAGGAAAAGAAGTACAAACTAAGTAAAAGGAACAACTGGAGTACTCTAGAGATACTATAACAGAGTGGTTGTCCCAAAAGTGGGGTTTTTTTTTCCGAAAGGCAATTGGATTTTCTTGGTTGTTTTGAGAAAACCCCAAGAAAAAATGAGTTGCTTTTTAGAAAAGCACCTTTGGGACAACCATGGCCTGGATGATTGAGAATCTCCATCGATGTACAACAGAATGGCAATTCTATAAACTTCCTTGGAAATGTCAAGTATATCCAGCGATTCAGGAGGTTGGTCAAAATTCCTAATAGGAGATTCTTAATGCCCTGAATTTGCATGGATTTCTTCTCCATGGCCTCTTTCAAGACTGCAAAAAAATTATTAAAGGCAGGCTTTATATCTATTGGGTGATACTCGGCTGAGTAGGAAATGGCTATAGATACTATTTATAGCCATTCTATTAGTCGTAGAGACTATCTTATTTTGGTGTAGAATATGCTTACTGATGTCATGTTCCAACCTTGAACACATTAGCACAATCACAATATGGTTACCCCTTTTTTCCTCTCCTCACAATTATTGTTTCTCTAATGCTAGTGAAAAGAAGGAAACAAACCAGCCAATTCAGTTGTGTGCCTGGAAAAGTGAGGTATCCAATTGTACTTTGCTTGAATCTTGTGGCCATTCAAAGATATCTTTCAATCTTTAAAAAAAACTTTTATTTTTTGTTTTTGTTTTGTTTTCAAAATAATTGTAATTTATTAGACCATATATGTGAGGTTACCATTAAGGAAGTGAGCCCAAACATCAGACATTTGCTGCACTTTCAAACCTTTGTAACACGCATGATTCTCAAAACGAGTCTTACATTTGGATTTACAATTTGTTTTTTAAAATGTACCAATACTTAAAAACAGCAATTTTTTTTTAATTGAAAGGGATACACATTTAAAGCACAAAAATACTGCAAAAATGTCATTTGAAAATGGTGATTAATCTGTTAACAGTTTTAGTTTAGTCAAATCTAGTTAGCACCTTACTGAAGTCAGTCTCGAGTGTAAAATTAGTGCATATAATAGCAAACATGTACGTTTTGACCAATAGCCCCATTCTTGAAATTGAAAATATTTCAGTTTTCACACTTCTGGAATAAACAATGTTTCCAATTTCAACACAAGAAGAAAAAAAAAAAAACAGGTTCCTGCTTCAAGTTGATTTGTTTAAAGCAATCATTTATAAAGATTGCATCAACATCCATTAGCAGAGGAAGATCCAACTTTATTGAAACTGCTTGCATACAAAATATATTGCACTATAACCAAACAAATGTCAACATAAAATCCAATCTGTTGTAGCTAATATGTACAGAGAATATTGCCCAAGAGCAGTTACATTACAAGGTCATTCTACCTTGGTTAATTATCTACAGTATTTTAAACCAAACAGCTTACAGATGATGTGTGCAAGGTACCAATTTCAGTTTTCAAATACTATACATTCCCCCAAAATAAATAATTAGAAATCAACATTTAATGTTTGGCAATATTTAAGACTTTTTCGTTAAGTTGTGTGCAGTTTGTTGCCATTTTTATATGCTTGCTTGTACGCAAAGTAAAAAAAAAAAAGGTAAAATGAAAAAAACACAGAAACAAACAAAAACCCAACACAGATTGTGTGGCTGCAGTTTGTACAATTTTGTGTACAATCAGAAACACTCCCACTGGAGTAATTTTAATAAAAAAACAGAATAGCTTAAAATGAAATGTCCTACTGTGTTTTATTTTTCCATGTAAATTTCATTCATGATCGGAAATAGAAAGCACGCCTCATCCCCAATTATGGACAACAACCTTACACCAACTTCGATTACAAGTTTTTAAACTACTTGTGAATGAGACCTTAAAAATTGATCTATATCCAATGCTGTCGAAGTACAGTATATCCCTGAATTTTACAAAGAGCCGCATAAAACACCATCATCTTCCTATCCCATCTGAATATGTATCAAAACTGTAGGAGAAGTTATCAACGACAACAACAACAAAAACCCTTATTCTTTTAAATTGGTCCTCTGCCACAGAGGTGGCACACATTATGAACAAATTCTGGTTTGTTCCCTTGGTAACCATTAACTGTATTGTCACAATTGGGAGTATACATATAAAAAAACAAACAAAATCTCAAATCCATCCTGACTAAAAAGGGAGAAACATAAAAACAAAGAAAAAAGCCACCACTTCAGTAACATGATCTGCCATTATTTTCAGTGCAAAATAGGTTTCTATCTTATAAACAGCCTAACGATGTTGATGCGAGGAAAAAAATTATGGAAAGCATGCATTCTTCTAATAAAATACTAACTGTTGGAGAGATTTTGCTACATATATATTGTACATTTAAAGTTCCTATTCAGATGTTTCTGCCTGGAGAGGGTGCAGGTGGGAACCCATGGGCTCTTCCAGGTGAGGTGACCCAGTTCAGGTACCTGTGAAGACCTGGACCCAAGCTCTTAAGAAGAATTCCTGCGCCCTGAGCAGGTCTAACACCTGTATGTTAACAAGAGTTCAGCATTTCCAACAAATCTTCCCTGATTTCTGCTTCCAAAGAGAATATTCCTACCTGCCAAGATATAAAAAAGGCACATACCATACAACTTTTTTTTTTTTGCTAATGAAAATGACAATTTAGTTACATTACACAGATAATCCGGTTTCACCGAAATACTGAAATAAAGGTGAACCGCAAGGTGTGTGTGAAATGACACAGGACGTAAAAGCATAGCGTCAATTTTACTTATTTATTTTAAGTGAGGAGGTTTTAATAGATTGAAAACAGAAGCCCAATTTGATTACCGCAAACACTTATTTATTCTGAAAATTGAAATTTAGCAGTGATTTTGACCAGATGCGTTAAAATGGTACAACTGAACAGAAATACCAATGCACAGTTCAGTATTTTTTTTAAAAACAAACAAAAGGAATTCTTTCATTGTTTGAAGTGCAATATGTACTTGAAAGCATTGTTTTTTTTTTTCAGAAGTTCAAGGTATTTTAATACAAGTATAATGTCTTATTTCGAAAAAAGAAAACTGCATACTGCTGATGTTAAAAAAAGGCTAACAGAACTTTTTTTTTGTTTTTGTTTTTAAAGTTTTAATATTTCATGCCCTGCCGCCCTCTTGCCTACTATTTGTCTTTGGCCTAACAAGTTTCTCTAATGTGGAATAAGATTTACTGGAACAGTTTAGGAAATACAACTTCTCGAGCTATGCAGTTTAGGGCACGCCATTCACCAACGGTTGCTGACTTTCTCCGCTGTCCGATTTTTCTTTCTTCTGGTTACGATCCTTACCCGTCCGCAGCCGGCTAGCTTCGCTGGAGGTATTCTGTAAGGTTTTAGTGTGGACACTCCTTTCATTATTGCAGTCAATTCTGATCTGAAATAAGTTATAGTTACATAAAAGCATACCCCTTGGAACCACTAGGGAGAGCCCAACGAGAGCTGCCGGAGAGGATTTAAAAATAATAAATTAATAATAACAAGAAGAACAGCTTTCTCCTCCTCCAAGTGAAGCAGATTCTGGGAAAAATATATTAGTTAAGAGGTGGGCCATCTGAATATTGTCAGGTAGCATTTTATAGTTCAAGTTCCTGGATTTAATATATTGTGCATTATACACAATATAATGTATATACGATACACATTATGGAAGTTATTATTTTGCTCAATGTGAACATGAAAAATTACCTTTAAAATAAATTATGTGCTGACTATCTGAATCTGTAGGACTTAAACCTATCCCCCTTTGCCCAAACTACAGGTAGTACTTGACTTACATCATTTCAGTTAATGACCGTTCAAAGTTACGAGGGCACTGGAAAAAAGTGACATGATTGTTTTTCACACTTACATCCAATGCAGCATTCCTGTGGCCACATGATCAAAATTTGGATGTTTGGCAACTGACTCCTATTTATGACGGCTGCCGTGTCCCGGGGCCCCCTTTTGTGACTTTCTGACGAGCCAAGTCAATGGGGGAACCTGATTCACTTCACAACTGTGTGACTAATGGAACTGCTGCAGGGACTCACTTAATAACGGCGGCAAGAAAAGTTCTGAAAGGAGTCAAAGCTCACCTTAACAAATGTCACACTTACCGACATAAATTTTGGACTCAGTTGGGGTCATAAGTTGAATACTACCTGTATTCTAAAATATTCCTTCTGGTAAGTGAATGGAATCGTAGTAAAGACAACTAAAGCCTGACGTAGGGACAACAGACTGCAGGGAAGGAAAACAAAAAACCAAAAACCCACAGAACATACACCTGCCACACAGGTAAGTATGTTTCACTGATGCATCAGTAAAGTGACCAGACTTACCTGAAGTGAGCCATCTGTTCTCCCTTTAGCATCTCTTGATTTGCGTTGACGGTTGTCTGTCCTGGACTGGTCCTCGTTTCCTGCATATCAAATTTGGACTTTAGGAAGGGGACTTTGCAACAGATTTAGTCTGTCTCTCCATCTTTGTCTACGTTTTTCTTTTTGTTGGCCATTTGACCAATATTCTTTGGGTGCTATTGTAGTATATAAGTCAGTATAAATATTACTATTAGCTATGGATTTCCCCTCCCTTTTCACTGGTATGTTACATTTGAAGCTGGCTGGGGGTGGGGGGACCTAATTATGTGTCAGCCTGTAAGTGTTACTAAGGCATAATTCTAAAGCTTGGAAACGCTGCCATTCATTCACAATTTGAGAACGATCCATTTCCACTGAGAAACTGGGCACTCTACAGGTAGCCCCAATGATATTTCTGGACATTTTACAGTACCCAAGTAAAACGTAGGATCAACAGCAATTCGATCTTCCAATCTTAACCAGAGAAGAGCAACTAAGATGATCAAAAGCCCGGAGACTAAACCGTAAAAACGGCTGCAGTTTTTGGGTCTGGCTAGTCTAAAGAAAAGAAGAATTAGGGGGTGACATGACAGCAGCATTCCAGTATTTTAGGGGCTGTCCCAAAGAAGAGGGGGTCAAATTATTCTCCAAAGCACCAGAGGGCAGGACAAGAAACAATGGATGGAAACTGATCAAGGAGAGAAGCAGCCTGGAATTAAGGAGAAACTTACTAACAGGGAGGACAATTAACCAGTAGAACAGCTTGCCACTAGAAATCATGGGTGCTTCATCACTGGAGGTTTTTACAAAGAGACTGGACTAGAAGACCTCCAAGGTCCCCCCTTCCAGCTTTGCTCTGTTCTGCTCTATTCTAATTTTAATTCCAATCAGCACAAAATGGTATTGGAGGTTCTTGTTTCGATGGCTGCTTTACAGATAAGCAAGTCTTCTTGTCACTGTGGCAGGTGATTTGAGACTTCTACGCTCTCCTGCGTCATCCTGGTTGGAAGTGCTGCTTTTTTAAACTTAAAACATGGCTGACAATCTTGGAATGAACAGGTGTCTTGTTTCAGAGAACTCCCGAAGGTCTCTACCAAAACCGCCTGGGGAGAGCTGACCTTTGAACCCTCCCCGGCCTCTTCCGCCTTGGCCGCGGGTGCCTCCTCCACGCCTTCGCCCATCCCCTCTGCGCAGGTAGTTGTCTCGCTCTTCCTCCGCTGGGGCTAAGGACCAGTCGCTCAGCTCATCTCGGTGATCAGACTCTGTTTCAGAAGCATTGGATGCTTCAGAGTTAGTTCCTATCGAAGAGTTTGAAAAAACCAAGACATACCACAGGCCATTTTTATGACGTTTTGGAAAAACCAACCCCAAATTACCACCAGCTGAAACCGGTTTCCTGTTGTTTATATTTTACAGTGGCGGAAAAAGGAGGGTATTGTTATGGTTTTGAAGTATTGCGCCTGAAAGTTTGAACACTTCCTGGATACGTTTACTGCCTCGGTTGAAAGCCATCACAGGCAGCAAAGATTCATGGGATAAACCAAAATTAAATGAGCCAGGTAGCAAGCATAGAAGGGGCCACGTTTCTGGGCAGAAAGCACTTTTCATCATTTTTATAGCTCATTTGCGTCTTCAGACCAGCTCAGCCTCCCCATTTTTTAAGGAATCCAGAACTTCACAGGCTTCCATAGCAAAGTTTTCCAAGCTACCCACCTGAAGCGTAGCCTGGACCACGCCTGCTGTGGCCTCGGTTCCTGTAAGGTCGGCCACCTCTTCCGAGACTGGGACCGTCGTCAGACATATACACCTTTTCTTTATCGGGGCGATTCGGGGGTGGCCTTGAGGTGGCCCCAATCTGTCGAAGCTGCTCGTCAATCTGCAACCTCTCCAAACAGAGCTGATCCACTTCCTGGGGAGGAAAAAGAGGCAATTGACCAAAAGCTACAGTTACTCTAAAGGTAACTTTTGTGTGTCTTGGTTCATTGTAAAGCACAGGAATTCATTTAGGAATGAATACCAACTGGGAGAATTAACAGAAAGAATCATCATTTAAAGACCCCATAACCCTTGCATCGAGGTGTAGTCTGGGCAACTGAATGGACTTAGCAGAGCATTTACTGGCCAGATGCCCTTCCTGTCGCCAGTGCAGAGTTTTGTTATTTTCTCAGTGTGCAGAGAGAGAGAAATATCTGCCTCTCCCTAGGATCGAACTCACAGCCTCCTGATTGTGAGGCGAGAGCTCTACCTCTAGGCCACCGCACCACTCTAATTAATAGCAATAATGAAAGGGTTAAATACTTTTGCGTAACACCTGGAAGCCAGCGGAATGCTCACCTTTAAATAATTGAGGTGGTAATCCAAGAGAACGGTGGCGTTTGTGATGCTGTCCTTGGTTCCCACAAAGACAAATGGGACCATTCCCTAGAAAGCAAACCTAGAATCAAGTGACTTCCAGGACATCATCCACACTACTCTTATTAATCAACATTCAATGTACAGGTAGCCTCTTTGACAGGTAACAGCTTGTTTAGTGACTGTTTGAAGTTACAATTTAGCACTGGAAAAAAGTGACTTAGGACCATTTTTCACTCTTGTGACCACTGCAGCATCCCCATGGTCATGTGATTTACATTCAGGTGTTTGACAACAGATTGGTATTTAGGATGGTCACAGGATACGACCTTCAAGTCAACAGGGAAGCCAGATTCACTTCACAACCGCGTTACTCATTTTAACCACTGCAGGGATTCACTTAACAAATGTGGCAAGAAAAGTCGTAAAATGGGACGAAACTCACCACACGTTTCTCACTTAGCAACATAAAATTTTGGGTTCAATTGTGGTCACAGGTTGAGGACTATCTGTAATCTCATTAAACATTTAATAACAATGTTTTAAGTAAGCAAGCAAATGCCGCCTTCCTTCGTCAGACCTCAAAGCTGGCTAACGTTATGGTCCTCAGGATCTTTGTTACATGTGGTGGACAAGGGAGAAATTCTTTCCTAAGCAATCTGGCCTACGTTTTAATTTATACTGCAACCCTGCACTGATCTATGATAAACTGCAATGAAACCTGAAATCGCATTTTTCTATGCATATCATGCATGCTGAGACAAAGGGAAGAACTTTTCTGAAGTGGCACATCTGAATATTAGAGAACATGCCTTAACATTTTGAGGAACAGGGCCAGTTTAGCTCCTTTACAAAATTCCAAGCAATCTAGCTACTTAGCTAATATTACAAAAGGCAAAACAATTAAGCAGCTCCCTGAACCGGTTTGCAATAAAAATGTAGATGGTTGTGGAAAATGTGTTTTTCTGCATTAATGTAAGACATTACAAATTGCCACGTACCTCTTCCTGTGGAATATTTTTATCATTTTCAGCCTCAATTCGCACTCTCACAACTCCAGATTTATCCACTATCTCTTGAATGAGTTTTCCATTTTTCCCTATAACCTTTCCTATAAAAAAGAAGACAAGGAAACATTTATGCAAATCAGAAACATTAGGAAAAAATGGATGACAAGTTAATTCTGCCAAAAATGCTTCCACAGATGCTCAAATATTTCATTTCTGTATCAACAGTTTGCTGTCCAAGGACATCAGATGCTTATGTCCCTTTGATAGGCATCTATAAAAACACTTGAGTACTTATTTTTAAAAGGACTCAAGTTTGAAGATTTATTTTCCTACATGAAGAGATAACATTGGTAATTGCAGGAAATATTTATTAAAATGGATTGAAACCAATTACTAGATATGCCCATTAAGATGAGATTTAATTAAGTCTGACAATAACCTCTGGTATCAATATTGCAAGGAGAAATCTGTGTCCAATTACCGCAGTCACTTCACTTGTCAAAAGATTTTACTCAATTGATGTTAGGAAACAAGGATGACATTCAAATCAAATCTTTGTTTTCAGGATTGAAAATAAACTTAGTTTGTGAAGTACAGTAATTCATTAGAAAAAATGATTATTAAATTCAGATTTACATGAAATGAAGTAGCAATGATCCTGGGCCAACAGTCCCTTATAGCCAGTTTCATGCATTATTGTAAATCAGTATTAAAACAGTCCTATTAAGCTACAGCTTCATTTTAAGTCAGCCCAAATTATCAGAATTGCTACTTATGTTTTAAATAGATAGATTAACCATACTGTGAAACTCTCCTCCCGTCTTTATTTCTAAAACAACCAAGTTTCAAACACACCTTCCAACTGACTTACCTACTAAGTTTCTTGGGACCTGGATGACATCCTCAGCAAATTCAAGGTAACTTCTGGCCTTCTTCACTGCATCTTGATCCTAGGGAAAGGGTACATGTGTTTTGAAACACTGCAGTGATTCAGAGTTGGGGATATTTCAATGAAAGTAGCTTTGGAAATGCAACTCACCTCCCCATAAATATGGAATGTACAAGTGTCTTCATCAAGATCAATTGCTGTCACTCCTGGTACCTTCCGGGCTTGCTGGATGTTAGCTCCGTGAGTGCCAATAGCGAGACCCATCAGATCTTCACGTACAACAAACTGCTCATGAAATCTTGAAGCAAGCTGCCTTGAGCTCTGGAAGGAAAAGGTTACACATAAAACTTCAATATGAAGGCACAAGGAGTCCCTTTTTTAAAGAGAAGACAGGTCATAGGGTGTTCTCTCTTGCAGATTATTTGGGAATTTCTTAGCAACTACCAAACAATTACATCAAATGTCACAGATTAATTACTTTCACTAGCACACTGAATTTATTTCAAATATTCACCCTGGGAATGAAATTACATGGATTCTTGGAAGGCTACACCTTCCCTAACATAGTGCCCACCAGATATGTGAATTTAATCCCCAAAATAGCCTAGCCAACGTGATTATTGTTCATAAATCTAGGAATGCAGATTCCTTAGAAAACACCCAAGTTAAGAAAACTTATAAATTCATCTGAAAAGTTTGGGTAACACTGAAGATGATCATGGAATTAGATCAATGTTATCCAAGGTACAGCTAGTTTTCTAAAACAATCGTAGTCTTCCTGATAAACAAAATATCATACTGCAGGTTAAAACAAGTATATTGGCATGAAAAATTCTAACTTGGAAAGCACACCCTGTCATCCACAACTGCGGAATGGTCCAGAACATCTCTGGGAAAGTTCCTCACAGCATGATTTACAGATGTTTCTTATATTACTGTCAAACTTCAGTTTAGCGAAGTGGCTAAATCTATAAAAAATGGTTACAACTTTTACCTCTAGTTGTTTGCTTGCTTCTTCATTTCTCATTATCAAGGATAACTTGGTCCGAAGACTTCGAAAGTGCATATCAATTAACATATTTGCACGTTTTGTTGTTACTTCATTAATAGACTAAATTAGAAAAAAAATTCTTGTTTAATATTATTGTAAAGCAGAACATTTGAATTCAACCCCATCTAACCAAAAGGAACTTACCAAAATGATAAGTTGATGGGCCTCAGGATCGTAGGTTACAGAAAATGCCCCAACTGCCTTTTTGAAATCTTTGTGTGCAGATTCTTTAGCACACCTAAAACAACAATTTAGATCCATGATTAGAAAATGTGCTGTTACTTTGTCCACAGAAGCTCAACAAATACAATCCCTTGTAGTTTAGAGGGTCATGCTGGCCCTTCACTACTGTGACACATTTCAAACTGAAACACACTGAGCTGATTCATAAACTGCTTCTGGGAATTTTTATGTATATACTTTCATTTGGTTTCATCCAGGTAACTACATAGCAATCAAACTGCAGCTTAATTCCACTAAAGTGTTCACACTGAAAAACACCTTTAAAAACTTTTAATTAAATGCTTAGTATGGACAGTTGTAATGCATTGAAAAGAACTAAATAGTTTGTAAGTATCTTATTGAGGGGAGAAATTCAATATTCATCTTAAGAATACTGATTACAACTTTATACACAGAATAACATTGCACTTACATCTGCCTTAAATCTTCAGGTACATCAAGCTTAATCTTATGAAAAGTATCCTTGGTTGCAGGTTTGTTAGGATTGACAGATCTCAAACGCTCAATTGTGACAATTTCATTGTAGGTAGCATCACAAGCAGCATATTCTATTACATAAAACTAATGGAAAAGAACAAATTGTCCAAGACACTGTATAAGTAGGTAGTGATGTTTTAAAGATAACATTTCATATTTGAAGGCCCCACTGTTTACTTTTCGTTTCAATATTTGTTACAGTAAAACCTTGATTTAATTGACTAGTAAAAGAAAGAGGGGTTTATGAAAGCCGTTACTCCATTAAATCCAAATTGGATTTTACCCATATATGAAATGGAAATATGGGGACATATATTTCCTGTGTTTTACATATATAAAAAATTGAAATAGATTTTACAGATGCAGATGCAAAGCATACGGAAAGATTTCCCCATTGCATCACAATCTACTAAATTAAAGCTTTCTTAAACTGAAGGTTTAACTATACATTTAGAATCTAGTAAAACTAAGAGAAAGACCCATAGCAATTTAAAACAGAGATGCTATGAAGAAAAGCAAAGTATTAAATATATATATATATATATATATTCCTACCTCACCCTTTATCATTCTCACTTTAGCCAGCCACCAGCAACATGGTTCCTTTTCGTTAGCCCTGGAATAAACCTAAATGAAATCACAGTATAGAACATTGCATTGTTATGCAATAAAATGTTGTCACCTGGTGGAGAAATAACACAGTGCAATCCTAGATGCCATCATTGCATTAAAAAGTTGGTTTTAAAATGAAACATCCAGCAATGATCTTGTTTTGTTACATTTCACAGGCTCAGATCTCAATATACTGCTAGTGTGGTCAAATGTTGGGTCAGTTCACTTAGTTTCGGGCTATTCAATTTTCCTTAGGCCAAAATATATCACCTCAAACACTTCAGAAAGCAGGAAATAAATGAAAAATTAATAAACAGAAAAGGGGTACCTAGAACGGGAATTGGTTTTAACCTTCTTTAAATTGCTACTTGAATCCACACTGCTTGCAGTTCATTTCAACAAGAAATATACTTCAGCTAACCTAGAACTATCTGGCAAGTCATTTTTCTATTGGCCAGTGGTACATTGCAGAAATGGAAATTGACACTTTCCTATTACTATCCCAGCCTTATAAAGCCTTTCATATGTTTGTATGTTTAAACTGATTTGTAACACTGGGCCATTTCAAAACCATGTCAGGAGGTATATTCAACTTCTTGTACTTATACTCAATGAAAGCAGATAGTGAAAGCGAAATTAAGATAAGCCCATTCCAAACTCCAAATATTCAGTTAAAAAAAAGGATGGTAATATACACCGAATACTTGTATTGCAATTTTCCACATCAAATATTACAAGTTCAAATGATTTTGTCCACTAGAAGCTTGAAGGATTTACAAGTTTCAGTTTTGTTTAACATGCACAAATTAAACGGGTTTGCTAAACTGGGTACAAAATGTGGCAACAAAGACATTCCAGTTCAATATCCATCCTTCCCAGCTACTCCATGCTCAGCATAATGCTCTCTGATTAAAACCAGTGCAAGAAAGATTATTTAAGAAGCAATTTTGTGAGGCTCCTCATAAGATCAAGGAGAACTTCACTCACTAAGAAGTGCCTGGTCAACTCAGAATGTGGGTAGTATAGTAATTTCCAATGGCAATAGTTAGTACAAGTATTAAGTCCATGCATGCTGAAAAAGAGAACCTGGGTGGACCTCAGAGAAATTGAGGGGAGAAGGGGAAGAATCTCCAACCAACTGTGATTTTCATGCAATCACGTCTGTTTAAATATAGACTGTTACAATAAAGAACTTCAACTGAAATTTCTGTCCAAGAGGTACTCAGCAAAGCCAATCCCAAGTGATTAATAAAAATGAATCCTTTACATTTACTCTACAGAATTATATTCTTGCTTAAGAATTTCAAGCTTACTTATTAAAATGCCAGCCCCATCACATCCATTGCCATTAGAGGAAATTAAAGTATGATTAAATTAAGCGACCTTAATACTGGCACCACACCTATTTAGGTTGCATGATTCAGGTGCAACTTTTTGTGTAGCCAGTGACATACTCTGCTACACATATTCATTCTGTAAGTTGTAATGATGTGTCTGAGTCCAAAGCAATATCCAGCATATTTGTCCCTTGTGATTGAACAAGAGTATCCAAGAAAATCTTTGAGGAAAAAGAAACAGAAAAAAGCACCTGAAGACTAGTGCAAATATTTTCTCCTGAAAGGCAAATCTTTTTGTTGTTTCACCCTGGTCCAAAATGTTAAGATTAAAATGGGTCTTACCTCAACCTCATCACTTTCATTTATATCTTTATTGTACCCTGTAGGTGGAGGGAACCTGACATCGTGGAATGGAATCTGTCTCTCTGGCTGCCAGCTAAAATACACAATAAAAAAACTTAAGCTATTAAATAGGTGTAAGACAAAAAAAAAAAAAAAGCAATTCAGGAAAGATGGCAATCTAAAATTATTTCCCAGGAACTAAGCGTAGATAACTGGTTGAAACTGAACAAACACTCAGCTAAATCAGCCGTGGTTTTAAAGCACTTCCTCAATGATCACAGCTGATAAACAATGGCCTATAAGCAAGTGTGTGGAACTCCATATAGTTAAGTGAGTCAGAAGGTAGAGAAAGAATGGAGAACTCCATCCGTCCTTTGTGCTCAGCACACATAAAAATGGGAGTTGCAAAGGGGAAGAGTATATTTTCCTCAGTGCCCAGTAGAGAAATGATGCAATGAATTGTTACAAAAATAAAAATAAACAAAGAAGAAATACATTGCAACCTGAGTTTATTATTAAGATTTGGACAGTGTTTTAACAATGTAAGGGTTTACAGCGTTAAGTACTGAAAAAAGAACTGCTGTTCATTGCAGTTTCACCCCATGTGAAACTTTCTGGTTATTCTTTGGGATATAAATATAACATGAAGGTAGGTTGCTCATCCCACGAATTGCTAAGATACAAAAGCTTAGACAAGTTTTGGTAGGCACATTAATGGACGACAGCTACAAAGAGAGGATATTTTCTATGTATGCATCTCATCAAGATGACTCCACAAGGATGGAGAGGGTAGAAATAATTATGCATTTATTCTTAACATTGCCCTGACCACCAGATTGCTTCCAAGAATCAAAGAAAGGATTTATTTATTAAGCAACCATTGTTGTCTTTTTTTGGGGGGGGGATATGCAAGTTTGGGATTATATTTAAAATCTAAATTTGTTCAGCATCACACTTTTAGATGGCTAAATCTTTGTAAGGTCAATTCCAGGATAATACTTACTTATTCTCAAATGCAACAGTTATTGAATCTTCATGGACATCTTTCACAAATGCCTGAAACAAAGAAGTAAGGTTTAATAGCAAATTATATATTAATTATTGATATTTCTCTTATCACAACAAGGGCCATTTTGAATATTCATTCTAAAGACAGTATATTGGCAAAGCATGATGGGGAGAGGAGTGATCCATCCATATAAACCAACTGGCTACATGGGACAGGTTGAAGGTGTCAAAAATACATGTCATGGATGTTCCAGCTGTTACTCTAGGACACTAGTTGCTGGCTGAAAATCTAGGCCTGCTGTCAGTCACAGAATTATGCTCATCATAAGCAAGTGAAGATTGAAACTGGAAAGGGCTAGAGAAAACATACACTCAAATACATTACCTTTTGAGCCAAGTTTAAATCACAAGGCAAAAGATTTTGAGGAAATAGCCCTAATATATTTTTCTTCAAAAGTACTAGACTTCCATAGTGGAAGTGTAGATTTTGCAATGAAGCAACTATCATATTCTGATGATTTCACGCTGGCTTGGTAAAAAGCAACACAAAATTCACCCAAGGACTTATAATATGGGACAAAAGCTTTCAATGTACTTCAAGGTACAAAGTCACATTAAGTTTAATGGTAGTTGCTACAAATTATAATGCTGAACGTAGTACACATATATCTTTTTGAGGTAAGGATAATATACTTGGCTATGCTGGCATTTTTTTTTCCAATTCCTGATGTGTATTATCTTGAAAATTAAGATCCAGTGATGTTACTCTACTGATGTATATGGGATAGAGTATTGCATATAATCTGACCAAAATAAAAAATGTAATCAAACTAGCTACTATAGCACAAAATTTAGTTGTGGTAACCTAAGCAGTTGAAACAAAGTAAGTCATCAGCTGTTTAATCTGATAGGATTCACTCTCTTACTAACAAAACACAACTGTCTTGATACATGTGAACAGTGTTACATGCAAACATCAACAGAACTGATTTCTCTTTATTTCATTCTTTTATTCAGGGATTCTCAGACTGTGGATTAGGACCCCCAGAGAGATTTCAAGCAGCTCAGTGTTGGCAGATCATACTTATAAACCTTGCAAGGACAATTGGGAATGCTGTCAAAACTTGTTTAGGACTTTCTTGCTTTGCCTGCATAATCCTCTGGTGGCTGTTGTGGTATCACAAAGTTTGAGAATCCCAGTTTTAATGGGGAATTCAGTAGGTTATGCAATTTTAATCTGAACTGCTTGTTAGGTCAGATGTTAAACTCTGAAACCTAAAAATAAAATAAACCATTTTAAAAAGTTGGTGTTGCAAATTTAGAGCGAAGTCTGAAAACAAGATTACCAAGATACTATAAGGATAGAAATACCATGCAATAAAGTAACACACTACAGAAATTGTTCTTTATCTTGTTATACTAAGGGTGGAAAATTATTTTCAACACTGCAACTTGATGTTCTGAAGTATGTACAAATCTAGTAGGTTAAAAATTAAAATCCATCATATCTCCGAAAGATCAAAATTCTTGATCTTTGAACTTCTATACATGAATTTGAATTTCAACAAATGATGCTTTATTCCCTTTGTTCTTGCATTCATTAACATAATTATTTGCTTATTAGATGAACTGATAAAACATGCTTATAATAGTTTCCATTACTGATTTAGACTGCAAATTATATTTGGACTGGTCAAATTTATTTACTTATTATATCTTAACCCTATGTCTTACATTATATAAGCCTGCTTAATGAGCAACAAAAGATACTTTGAGCTTTACAACTTTACATATCTTAAGGTAGGGGAGAATATGTGAAAAAAAATGATCAAAATTTGTGAAAAATCACCACAAAAGCATGCATATTAGAATCCAAGGTCAGAGCATTTTTAGAAACTTGAGGAGGCTTAGCTGCCTCAGCAGAAAATAAGCTAGGCCTAATATAAGCCATGTGGTTGCTAAGAGTCAACACAGACTTGAAGGCACATAACTAAAGGTAAGTTTTTAATTTGAACCTGAGATAACAAAATACTGCATTCCTGTCTTCCGTGATCCTTTTTGAAAACTTACAGTTTCAGCTAACTGAAAGCAATTCAGATGGACCATCACATAAAACATTTCCCCTGTTCTTGGTAAAATGCAATTTATTTATTTACACAGCTGCCCCTCTCAAAGGCAAGGATATGGCTGGCTAACCACTAATAGGGTATTTGATTTACTTTATTTATTAATATCATTATCGCTATTCCTTCAATTTAGATTCTTCAGATGGCTCCCCCCAAGTTTTTTTCTCAACCTGCAACCTGTTGCCTCCCTCCCAGACCGCCCCACCCCCCATTTTTCATCTCCCATCAAGATCCTGTATGCTTGTTTCTCAAGGCAGGGTCCCACAAACCTGGAAAGGGGGAAACACCCTCTTTCCCCAACACCTTCCCCAGATATCTGCAAAAATCAAAGATTTACCATCCTATCTTGAAAAAGAACACAATTTAAAAAACCCAGCCCACCAACCTGAAAATAGTGCCAGCAAATGCATCCTTTTACTGCGGACATGGTAAGTATGTATTTTATTTATGCATGCATATATGTGTGCATATAGGTATGTATATATTTGTGCATTTGCATACATACCTGTATAAAATGCACGTGGGTATATCCATATAGATCCATATATATATGTGTGTGTGTGTGTGCGTATGTATGTTTTATATGTATATGTTTCTTCTTTTACAAGTATATCTTTAGAATCATTTGTATATATGTACGTATGTGTGTGTGTGTGCATGTGTGTGTGTATATATATATATATATATATATATATATATATATATGTATATATATATATGTATATATATATGCACGTTTTCACACATATAAATACACATACATATGAGTTTGCATATATTTATAGGCATATACATGTGTGTATAATGCACATGTATATGCACATGCATTATGTTCTCAGAAATATACACACACACACATAGGGTATATGTATATTGGGGTGTGTGTATCTAGATATATACATATATAATGCCTGTGTGTGTAGATGCATATATATATATATATAAATATATATGCACACATTCTCTCTCACACTCTATACACACACACACAAAATGCATGTGTATATGCATATATGAAAATGCATGCATACATTATGTACACAAACACACACACACACATCCGTATAAGCCCTATTCTTGGAAGCCAAAGCTCCCATCCTTTTCAAGAGGATCAAGAAACACCCAGTGTAGCACTTCTCCAAAGTGATGGGGGGGGAGGGGAGGGCCGTGTGTGTGTGTGTGTGTGTGTGTGTGTGTGTCCCTCTGTCTTGGACAGCCTCGCGGGCTCCCCCCCCCTCCCAACCGACTCACCTTTCCCCCCTTCAAGCCAGCAGGCCTTTGAAAAGGTCGAACGCGACAAGAAGGATGGAGAACCCGGAGAAACCCAGAATGGGGGTGGGGGGCGGAGGAATTCTCCGTTACCTCTTTGGAAAGGCTTTTCTGAGAGACCAAACCATGGCTTCTTTTTTCTCCCCCCCACTTCCCCTTTCCAGTCCGTCCGCCCCCCCCGCCCCCCCAAAATCAAACTCCTCCAGGCCTCCCCTGCCAGGATCATCCCTTCCCGCTCCCAAAAAGAAAAGGAAGGGCCGGCTCGAAAGGCGCAACTTTCGACTTCGAGCCTCTTGAGTTGAGGCCGCTTTTTCGTGCTCTCTCTCTCTCTCTCTCTGTGTGTTGGGGGGGGGGGGGTCGAGGGGAGCAGGTGCCCGGTGGGAAGGGGATCGGATGGGTGACCTCTTCCCCCCCTTCCCTCACCCTCCGGGGCCTAGCCAACCCACTCCTCAGGCAGGCAGGCAGGCGGGCGGCCTCACCTTATAGAAGGCCCCGTTGGAGCCGCGCACCTCCACCACCAGCTCCTCCATGGCCAGGGCGGCGGCGGCGGCGGCCCCTCCGCGGGCCAAGCGTCCCGTCGCGTTGCCGCCGGCGGCCTTGGGGGGCAGGAGGAGGAGGGCGGCGGTGGCTTCGGCTCCCCGTCCGGGCGGCGCGGGCCGGCGTCGTCGCGTTGGGCGCTCTAGGCCGAGAGGCGGCGGCGGCGGCGGCAGCGGAGGCGGCGCCGGCGGCTCCTTCTGAGCCCTCTCCTCACGGCTCGTCGTGATGGCGGCGGTGGGGGGGGAAGCGGAGGAGGCGGCGGGCGTCGTGGCCCCGAAAGCGCGAGGAGGGGAGGCGAAACGGTCGCCGGGAAGGAGGAGACGCTGAGGCGACGGCTGAGGCGACGGAGCGCGGGGCCCGGAGAGGGGGAGGGGCGGCGCTGAGGGCCGCCCGCCTCAAATGTAAACATTAAAAGCCTGGCGGCGTCACGTGACGCGGCGGGGGCTCCGCTCCTCCTCCCCCCCCGCCCTTCTTCGCTTCCCTCAGGCGGCAAACGCGGCGTCGGGAGAAACGACCGGGTGTGGGAGGGGCCGCGGAGGGGAGGGGGAGGAGCGAGCGAGTGAAAGAGAGAGAAGGAGATCGAGCGCGTGCGCGCGGTGGGCGCACGCGGGCTCGCACTGCGCCTGCGCGCGCTGCTGCGCGGCCGACCCGACTGCTTTTTTTTTTTTTAGCGCCCTTTTTCTCGTCGCTTCCTTTCCCTTTTCTCTGTCTTTCTCTCGTTTCCCTCCCTCCCTCCTTTTTTTTTTGTTCGCGCGAGAACTCCCGCCGACCGAGAGAGATAGAGGGCGGGGGTTCGGTGCGAGATCTCGCGCGGTTTTGGATGGATCAAGCTCCTCTTTTCTTTTTTCCCTCCCTCTTTCTGTCTCACGCACGCGCGTTCGGGACGCATCTGGCTCCTCTCGACGTTTCTTCTTAAACGGCAACTACCGGTAGGCCTCGTTTCGTTCTGGAGTGACGGCCGCTCTCTGCCAATGAAAACCGGTGAACGGGCGGACAACCAATGGCGAGCCGGGGAAAGCGTGGAAAGGAGGCGGATCCCTGGTTCCTATAAAAAGGAGAAGGCGCCGGAAATGGCCGACAGGTTTGAGGGCGGAAGATGGCGGGAGCTGAGTGAGGCGAAGTAAAGCGTTTCTACAAGGAAGTTAAAGGGACGGTTTAAAAATGGATGTGGCGGTCGGATATATGTGACCTTTGTTAAGCCTGTGTTCCCCAACCAGGGTTAAGGAGACAAGCTAAACAGAATGTGCAGCGTTAGTCAGATAGGCATACAGTTAAATGAGTGAGATAAGTTTATATGTTTGTTAATATACAGTAAAAATAACAGATACGCTTGTGCTATCAAAATATAGTTTATTCCATTTAGAGTTTATAGCATAGTCAAAATAACAGTCCTTTAGTCATTTATCGTTTAGTCAGTCCATTCAGGGATATTCAATTAGCAAAATCTGTGTAGAATATCCAATGTCAGTTCACTTACAAATAAATCAGTCCTTTCTCTCTCCTTTTCCAGTAGGAGAAAAACGCAGTCTTGAATCCATCCAGTAATTAGGGATCATTAAGCCAGAGAGAGCAAGCTGCCGTTGTCAGTGCTGCCAACTCTCACGCAATCAGAGTGAGACTCACGCAATTCAACCAATTTTGACTGTCTCACTCTGATAAAAAAAATCTCACGCTAAAGGCCCGAGAGATCTTCCTTGCAATGGGAATTCCGGCCTCGAATAAAGGCGCACTTGTGGAATAAGACCCCCTCCACCCCAAATTTTATTTCTAATTCATCTTAGATTTGCAATTTAAAGCAGGCTAATCCGCTTGCAAATTTGCCGAAGAACGGCGGGTTTAACAGAAAGAAACTCCCCTCCCCGTCTCTTTCCCCCGCGGCCACACCTCTCTAGCAAACTAATCTGAATTTTAACCCTTCAAAAACCGTAGCTCCTTGCCTCTAATTTTGCTTTAGATGTGATTTTTCAGGGGATCGGTGGCTCCTGAGCAGCTGCTCGCCTCGCCGATTAAAAATATATTTGTTTTTTGATTGTACTAAGGGCATTGGTGAAGTGTTCCTGGTTTATTTTTCTTTTTGCCCTTTTTATGCAAGCTGCATCAGCTATTCAAAAGTTAGAATGGAATAGAATTGGAATGAAACTGGAATGGAATGGAATAAATTGGAATGGAACTGGAATAGAACAGAACAGAAAACTATTGTCACTTTAAATGTACACTAATCAGCATACATTAAAACAAAATTTCGTTGCATTCAGTTCTCAAAATATAACCATTACGCATATACCCGCATATACCCACATATACCCACATACACATACATATATGACAAAGAAACATCACAGTCCATTTCAAATAATTACCCAATTATTTTTTCAAACATTTTATGAAACTAAAAGGCCTATGCTATGTCTCATTGGTTTTCATAGTCAAGTTCCCTCACTGAAGAAAAATGTGTTTTTGTAATATGTGTCCTCATTTTTTTTCTTATGCCTATGGGTTAAAATGTATGTATGTATGTATATGTCCAAATCATGACTAAAGTATGCATCAGATTGCACCATTTAAAATGTAAAATTGTCAAAGCTCCCTACCGTGGAAGGGGGGACACCCCCCCTTCCACACCATATCCCCCTCGGTCGCTCCGCTCCCTCGCAGTGTCTCACTCCGAACTATCACTCAAGGTTGGCAGCCCTGCGTTGTCTTGCTTCTTTTATGGTGCTATTACAACCATACAAACTTATCTCACTCATTTATCTGTGTGCCTATCTGACTAACCCTGCACATTCTGTTTAGCTTGTCTCCTTAACCCTGGTTGGGGAACACAGGCTTAACACTGGTTATGGGCCCAGGCTTAACAACCTTTTCCAGCCTCCGAGACCATTTGCCACCTAACAAAGCCCAAGTATTTCTACCAAATATAAATTTACCAAATATATCTAATATTAAAAAGCACACACCTCTGCAAGGAAAGGCATTTTTTTTGGTCTAATGCAACTACACTGACCGGTTTTTTTCTTCCCCTTTTCTGTGGCTTAAAGCTTACATCAATAAAATTCGGACCAAACTTTGAACAAATGTATTGAGCATCCTGTGCTGATTGGCAACTTGAAAAGCTCTTTTTAAAATCCAATCTTAGTTTTAACTGCTTCCTCACGGTCCAACTTTTTACTTCCACAGAATATCCATTCGATGCCCTGGATTATACAAGCAGTCCTCAACTTCACAACCCACAATTAAACCCCACATTTCTGCAAGATAGCTGAGTTTTGCCCCATTTTACAACCTCTCTTGCCACCATTCAGTGAACCACTGTAATTCTTGAATTAGTAACGTGGTTAAGTGAATCTCCCCGAGACGCTGCATCTGTCATAATCAGCTGCCAAGAGTTGAAATGTTAATCCCATGATCTTTGGGGATGCTGCAATGGTCATAAGTGTGAAAAATGGTCATAAGTCATTTTGAAAAGTCACTGTCATTGCCCTTGGTAGAGTCGTACTCTGAGGGAGAGGAGGAACAGCTGACAGTGGAGATGTGGCTCAGGAGGTTGTGGAGGAGTCTGGGCAGTCAGAGGAAGACCCAGGACCATCCCCTCTTCATCCTAGGACACGCAGGGAGGAACGGAGAAGGGAACAACAATGTGGCTTATGGAGAGGAAGCGGCCATGATCCCCCTCATTGTTGCAGCTGTGGAGAATAGTATATAAGAGAGGTGGTTAAAACACAGTGTTGCCAGAAGCAAAGTGTGTGTTGTTTTGGGCTGAAATTATCTTGGTTGGTGTCCTTCCAATGATCTACCGACTCCAAATAAATTATTAATTCCATTAATAATAATCAAATAATTAATTCAATTAATAAGCCTCAAAACATCCACACCAGATCCTCGGAAATAGTTTGATAGGTGGACAAAAAGATCAGATCCAGGCTAACCACCTGGCTGTCTGTGCAAAGAATAGAGTAGAGTAGAAATAGAAAGGGATAGGATGGAATAGGAGTGGAATGGGATAGGATAGTTTAGGATAGGATATGACAGGAATGGAGTGGGGTGGAATGGAATGGAATGGAATAGAATATAGAATGGAATAGCAATAGGAATAGGAAGAGAATAGAATAGAATAGAGAATGGAATAGAAAGAATAGATAGGATAGGAAAAGAATAGAGAATAGAAAGAGTCGAATTGAATAGGAATAGAATAGAATAAAATAGAATTCTTTATGGCCAAGTGTGATTGGACACACAAGGAATTTGTCTTGGTGCAAATGATCACAGAACTATATTAAAGATAACATTAAGAACAATAACACTGGTGATTTTGTTATCTTTTAATTTGGGGGAGATGGGTGTTGCTTGGTCCTTTTCTTCAAGTTTTAGTTCTTTTTTTTAAATGTTTCAATTATAAGCCACCCAGAATCACTTTTAGGAGTTGGACAACAGTATAAGACCAATGTCGACCCACCGATTGCTTTCACCCACATCGATCTTGTGGCTTGAACAGCTGGTCTTATGAAAACCCCCATTTGGGTTTTAATGGTTGTATGCTATGGGAGGATGGCAACAGGCCTTACACACACACACACACACACACAATGGAATTTTGCTTTCCGTCAGGATTTAAAAACGTGGGACGATCTGGTGTGCAAAAGCATGCAAGCCATGGAATGCAATGCTACATTGGACCACAAGATGACTCTGCCAGACAAGTTGCGGTTCAAGAAAACACAAAAACCCTGAAAGATAGGAAGTTAGAAGGCTCCTTGTTTGAAAGGACAAGAAATAAACGTCTTGTTTCCATCTGAGATTGCTTACCGACCTAGCAAATATGCACTCACACAAACTCCAAAGCAGAATTAGTATTAATTTTTGGAGGAGGGGAAGTTGTGTTAGTTCCCGTATTAGGTGCAAATCAGAAGTTCTTGCAGTGGCTTTCATTTGCAAACAAATTAAAAATCCTGTGAGTGTACGAAGTCATTGCTCTGTATTCCTTTCCTTTCCTTTCCTTCCCTTTTCCTTTCCTTTCCTTTCCTTCCCTTCCCTTTCCTTTCCTTTTCCTTTCCTTTCTTTCCTTTCCTTTCCTTTCCTTTCCTTCCCTTCCCTT
>CM066335.1:24517199-24650885 GCA_033807585.1 Hydrophis major
GTGACACTGAGAACAAAACTGGTAGAAGATTATTGATGAAAAGCTGATGAGAAACTCAAGCCGGTCAGTCCCTAAGAAAAGCAAAATGATTTACAAATGAAGAGATGGGACTGTACAGTTGTAATCCTTCTAGAAAAGGTGTCCATTTAACTCCCCTGAATAGCAATCCAATGACAGCGTTAAAAACCATATTGCCTCTATCCTTTGAGTTAGCGGGAAGACTACATGCCTTCTAGCCATGAAGAATCCAGTCTGGATTGGTTTAATCCCCTTTCCTGTCTGTGTTGTGACCTACCAGGGGCCAGTGAAGCGCGTAGCAGACTCAGTAAGGAGGTTGGCGGGGAGCATGGACCAATCCTGGAGTCTGAGGAAAGCTCTGGCAAGGGCTCTGCGTCAGAGGCAGAGATGGGGCCACGGCTGTCCAACAGTTATCAGCTGCCTTTGAAGTCGGAGATCAGTGGGGCAGAAGAACAGCTGGAGCCTGTTCCCAGTGTGCACATGCACAGCGCTGCCAGGAGAAGGGAACAACTAAGGAACAAGGGGAGACTGACTATCTATCTATCTATCTATCTATCTATCTATCTATCTATCTATCTATCTATCTATCTGTCTATCTTGCAATCTCCGGAACTAAAATTATGTTTATTATACTTACTACTATATTTATTATACTTCGTCAACCTCTGCTGAGATCATCAGAGTATTAAACTTAATACTTAATACTTAAGTTAATTATAGGTGGGAGGTGGTTGGAAGGGCCTATTACACGTGCAAGGGCTAAATTGATTAATAATATATAAAGGCATAGATCTCTGTAATGGTAGTTTAATACTCTGATGATGTCAGCAGAGGCTGATGAAAGCTTAGTAAGTATAATAAATATAATTTTAGTTCTGGAGATCGTAAAGTATCTGTTTTTTCTCTTACAAGTATACCCGGAATTCATATTTTTAGAATAGTTTGCAAGATGTGTGTGTGTGTGTGTGTGTGTGTGTGTGTACACACGAGATCAAAGAATGACTGAAGTTTGGTAAGAATACAGTGAGTATTTTTTTTCAAGCTACCCCTAGTAGCCAAAATAATTCCATGAAGTTATTATACTAATTGTAACATTTCTCCTTTTAAGAGTTTAGACAAATTATTCACGGTGCACCTGTGAACTATGGTAGTAAGGCTACGGTTGTGAATGTCTTTTAAACTCCATCGAAGATCATGTGAGTCATAAAATCAGCTTATTCCAGTAAGTGTGGTTTTGGCTTCGAAAGAAGAGCCCGGAGTAACAATAGCAAGGAAGATAATTGAGTATTGCATCATGTGCTACAAATGTAATAAAATAGCTACCAACAGGGACGTGTTTGGAATGATCCTATTAAACCTCATATTTGAGATTAGAACAAATAACATCATGCCTCCCATGGTAAAGATATACTAATAAAGATGGCAATAATATTAATGGATTTATGGTAGACAATTGTCTTGTATAAATTTGTATGTACAAAAATTGGTATGAATTTCTCTTTCAGGCCTAAACTTCTGTTAATTTTTCTCCATTAGAGATACAAGGTGCTCCGCCCTTCACATACACACTTAACACAAAAATATTTATTGGATTATTGACTTGGCTTGAAGTATTGTATGCCAAAAAGGCTTATCTTAGCTTTGCAAAGAAATATACAGTTCCCATACTTTACTGTAACTTTTAGGAGAAGTCACAGAAAGCCATGATGCTTATTTCCACAAATGCTTTTAACTTAAATGAAGACATACACAACCTCCCCAAAGAACTTCATGTGGACTTTTATTGCTTTCTTCAATGGCCGTGAATTTCCCGAGATAATTGCATTTAGTACTGGAGGAAGTTATGGTAGTCCTTTTGCATGACATTCTGTTCTTGATAGCTTTGAAGCTCTTTTCTGTTGGGTTAAAATGAGCTGCTGTCATTTTTTTTTTTTTCACACAATGACCAAATAAGCAAGGAATGAGCCGCGGTGGTGCAGTGGTTAGAGTGCAGTACTGCAGGCTACTTCTGCTGGTTGCCTGCAATTTGGCAGTTCAAATCCCATCAGGCTCAAGGTTGACTCAGCCTTCCATCCTTCCAAGGTGGGTAAAATGAGGACACAAATTGTTGGGGGCAAGAGGCTGACTCTGTAAACTGCTTAGAGAGGGCTGTAAAAGCACTGTGAAGTGTTATATAAGTTTCAGTGCTGTTTATTGCTTAAGGAGATTTCCCAAAAAAACCAAGAAGCTTTATCCAAAAAGGGAATTAAAGTTGGGTGAAAGTTGTAAAGCATGCCATTGATGGTGGAAAATGGACATCCCGACTTCTTCTGTCCAACTAAACTGAAGTTCAAGAAATCTGGAACAAGATGACAAGAAGTCCATCTGTCTGCAGTCCAGTCTAAGGTTTTCAGCCATCATTCCTCTCTAGCCTTTTTTTCTTGGTGGATGAGCTGGACAAAATACGCCAACATTGACTGGCTTTTGATGTTCCCATGACATGATTGCATCTCAGGGAATGAGGAAGCTCATGGTTCTTTGGGTCCCCAAAGATGGTGTTGTTTAATTGAAAGGCTCTGCAAAATGCCAATTCCACTAGTTCTTGTTAGACAAGTAGAAATTGTGAAAGGTAGTCACTATCTCAAATCCATTGATGTAGCAAGACTCTGGATGTCACCTTCAACATATTCTGACCAAGACCTCTTGAGACAACAACAAACACATGTTAAATCCAAAACTCTTTTATTTTAGTTCAACAGCTGTGAATTATCATCATTCATAGCCCTTAATGAGTCTCAACCAGTTATAAATAGTCCCATGGAAGTCTGCCAAAGTTCTTTGGGAGAAGTCTGATAAGCATGCACCTTTATCTGACTTGAAGTGCTGCCAATGACTAAAGTACCAATTAGTCTTTCAAAACCAAATGGAGCACAAATTCACCATGGAGCTTTCAGGTTCCAAACTGACCAGAGCAAACAAAGTTGCTTCCTGCAAAGACTCCTGTCCCTTTGCTCCTCTATGTCTTATGGGAGGGGCCAATCACCTCCAAGCCTTACTCCCAATTCGCCCCTTTTGTCTTAACTGTTCTTGCCTTCTGGCAGCTTTGTGCATGCGTGCACTGGGAACAGACTCCCCTTGTTCCTCTGCCTTGCTGCTGTCAGATTTTGGAGGTTCTGGAGTCAGCACATAACTCCAAGATGGCCCTGGCCCCATCTCTGTGTGGGACACAGGACCATCATCCGAGCCCTCTCCACACTCCCATACTTGCCCATGTTCTTCCCCACTGTCCAATTCTGCTGCCATCTCCGCAGGCTGGCGGCAGACCACAACACACCAGAAGTTCCTTCAAGCACACCAAGCATGGACTTATGACAACCCAAAGAGAGAAGGTCGCCATTCATTTTGAAGGACATAAGACTTCCTGCCACTCACCAACTTTCCACCTGTTTTGGACACCAAGGACAATGGTGACTTTTTTTTTTTTAATAGAAAGGTTTATATAGAGCATAGAAGCAACATGATTAGCTAATTTCATGCTTAATTTCTTTCCTCCAAAAAGGTGCAAATCAACAAGGAGAACACAGAAAGGATAAGACCTCATTTTCCTATTTAGGTTCCTGGTTGACTTGATGGGAAAATACTGGGAGATTTTTTTTTTAACCAGCCATTTGTTCCGTTGATAGGACTCCCGTTTCCCCCTGAAAATAGTGATGGATGAGCTAATTATTTCTCCCTCCTTCTCCCCCCCCCTCAGGTTAATATTCAAGGTCTTTTTGCCTGAGATTTTGTGTCCAAAATTTCAAGTTTGCTGCGTGTTTATTCAGAAGCCGGTCACACCCTGAATCTTGATTCTGCAGAAACAGCAGAACAAAAACTATAAATCCTTCAATAACTGAAAGAGTTCAGACCGTATAAACTTAATCTAGAGGTAGAAGCTCACACTTTAAAAATGTTCCCTTAAGTAAAATCTTTGAGCAGATAGGAAATTAACACCCCAGGAAGCAGTCTGATTTATAAAGCAGGAGGTCTTCTGTTGAAGTATCTTTTTTTCCTATAATTAAAATAAACCAGAAGCACTCAGATCCGGTTACTTCCTATTACTTAAAAATGATGTTTTACATAGTTAATTAATACAAGGTAACTTTTCTTATGGTTGCTGAGCAGGTTTTCCACAGATGCAGCATTGCAGTTGGTTGCAATTGTGCCAAATCCTTCATTTCTTGCGATAAAAACCACAGAATTGCTGCTTCCCCCCCCTATTTTTCAGCCCTTTTAAGTTGTATTGTGAAAAAGAAGAGTCAAGGAAGGGATTCCCAAAGGGCTAAACTTAAATCATTTATCCAATTTATTGCTGACACATCTTTCCTGCACATCTTTTTCTTTTGAGCTTATTGCTTCATCAGTGAGCCGCATGGAGGTGCTCTTCCATTGTAAATGATCGTTTAGACTCTCTTCCTCCCAGTTTAGAACCACCAGAAATTCAGAAAATCCAAGGTAGAAAACGGCTTATTCTTTTTCTTTAGCAACATTTCCTTCACATCATCTTGCTTAATTTCCTATAGCGCCTTTTTTCCCCTTTGCATTTAAGTCAGTGACCTACACCCATAGCATTTTCTTTGAAATAATTCTTTTCATAAAGTCGGTAACTTCAACAAACTTAATTGTTTTGTTCCAGGTGAGTTCTCTCTCTCTCTCTCTCTCTCTCTCTCTCTCTCTCTCTCTCTCTCTCTCTCTCTCTCTCTCTCTCTCTCTCGTAAAAGTAAAATTTTCAAAATACTACTTTGCTTCCCTTAATCTTTCTCTTTCACCTCAGTCATTTCTCTTTTGCAGTTTTGCAGTTTTGTTACATCGATGAGAAAAACGGATTTGATGAAGAAGATCAGATGTCTTGAGATACTTTGGCCAAATTTGAACCAGTCCTTCTTGGTATAATTGATCTCAAGTTGGGAGGATAAGATAAGGTGAGGACCAAGTATGAAGAGATGAAGTTTCTTAGGTAGGTAGATAGATAGATAGATAGATAGATAGATAGATAGATAGATAGATAGATAGATAGATAGATAGAAAAAACTAGGACTATTTTGGGATCTAAAAATTCAGCATGTGTCTATCATATTAGTACAGTAGAATTATATTACTAATATTACATTAATAAATCTATAACAGGAATTCAGAAAGATTTAATAGTTGAAGAAATTAATGAGGAAAAAAAGAATGTAAGACAGAGTTCTTTATAAGCAAAACTGAAATTAATTCAAGTGAGAAGAAAATGATGACAGCAGGGCCCAGTGTGGTTTTACAGCTAGATTAATGATGTGAATATATATATATATATATATGAATAAAAGGTTTTAAAAAATGGGAACAGTTGATCTAGGAAGAATTCAGAGTTAATAGACATGGTGACAGAAAAATAAAAGCCCACAAATGACTTAAGGTTGGCAAATGTTTTGCAGAAGTTATTTAATTATAAGTTAACTCAGCACAATTCATATTTTTTTTTTCTCATCCCTATCAATTCCCTAAGAGAACCTTTCTAATGCCAGCTGACATTCAGATGTTTAGTAAGACATAATCCTAGATAAATATCTAGTTAGGATCTGCAGCTTGTTTGTGATAAAATGCATTCCTTTCTGATGATCACCTGTTCAATCCTTATACATGTTCAGAAATAGAGCAACAGAGTTAGAAGGGACCTTGGAGGTCTTCTAGTCCAACCCATTGCTGTTCTGGAGTCAGGAAACCCTCCACCACTTCAGACCAATGATTGTCCAATCTCTTCTTAAAAACCTCCAGTGATGGAGCACCCAGGACTTCTGGTGGCAAGTCGTTCCACTGGTTAATTGTTCTCACTGTCAGGAAGTTTCTGCTTCGTTCCAGGTTGCTTCTCTCCTTGATGAGTTTCCATATGTTGCTTCTTGTCCTGCCTTCAGGGGCTTTGGAGAATAAAAACGAACCTGTGTGAATACAGATAATTTTGGAGATCCAGTGAGCCATTCGGATAGTCCGTTTTTTCACTTTCCACTTTCCTCCGCTCCAGAATAAACTTTCCAAGAGACTTCCACTACTGGCCTTCCATTTTATAGTGTTAAATGGGGGAAAATAATTGTATTTATTTGCACCAAGACAAATTCTTTGTGTCTCCAATCACATTTGGCCCATAAAGAATTATATTCTATTTTATTCCTAAATGCTCTGCTATTCTATATTCTATATTCTATATTCTATATTCTATATTCTATATTCTATATTCTATTCTATTCTATTCTATTCTATTCTATTCTATTCTATTCTATTCTATTCTATTCTATTCTATTCCACTCCACTCCACTCCACTCCACTCCACTCCACTCCACTCTACTCTACCCAACTCTACTCTTTTCTATGTGCAACCAGTATGCATTATTTGCATCCGGAGGTTTTGCCAGCTTTTCAACCTTTTTCCAAAAATTGGAGGGTTTTACGGTGCAGTCCCAAAGGTTTTTTTTTTTTTTTCAGGAGGCAAGTGGACTTTCTGGGGTTCTTTTTTTCTTTTCTTTTGAAGATATTTTGCTTCTCCTCCAATTTTGCTTCTCATCCAAGAAGCTTCCTCAACTCTGAGAGTTCCCCACTATCCTGTCAGAGCTGAAGAAGCTTCTTGGATGAGAAGCAAAATGCCTTCAAAAGAAAAGAAAGAAAAGAAAGTCCAGATACCCTTTTGGGACAACTATGACCTGGATGACTAAGAATCTCTACAGACTTTTTTACAGTTCAGGTTTCTGTTTAAAGGACCTGGATGTCACGAAGGGCTGGGAGCTGTCGACATTTTATCTTTCCACAATGGGAGAGAGAGAGAGAGAGAGAAACTACAAATCTGGGAGGGCATCAGAAGTTGCTTGTGTCTGCAGGGGGGGGGGGAAATGTAGATACTCCCAGGAACTGAAGAGAATCAAGTCCAAAACATGGTCAACAAAAACTGTAACTATAAGTCAAATCAAGGCAAAATGAGGTAATTAGTCTGGCAGGACAGGAGAAGGAATTCTAGATGTGAAAGCACTGCAATAACTCAACAGGGTTGGGAAAATGACAGGAAGACAGATAAACAAAGTCAACACAAGATAAACTAATGTTTGTTCCCAGCAGCTGCTGCACTCAGCATACATCTCTTTTAAACTCTCTTCCCAACTGCAGCTAATGAAGGGAATCAGGGCCCTTTCCTTCCCTGTAAGCCAGGCAACTTACATTGCTCCCTTCTCCGTTCCTCCCTGTGTGCCATAGGATGAAGAGGGGGTGGGCCTGGGACTTCCTCTGAACTCCCTCTGCCTTGTTCTACTTCTCCCCTCCTCTGCCCAGCCAGACTTTGCCCTTGCCCAGTTTCCTCCACAGCCAACGGAGCCACATTCCCATTTCCTGTCAGCTATTTGTCTTCCTCCTTGGATTCAGACTCCAACAAGGTCATGACCATTTTTTTGCTTTTACACACATCCACAACATATGTGCCTGTTTTTTTATTACATTTCCAACCCCGGGAACACTGCAATGGTCAAAAGCGTGAAGAATGGTCATTGGTTGCTTTTTTTCAGTGCCATGTTGTAACTTCAGTCACTAAATGAACTGTTGTTAGTCAAGGACTACCTGTATTTCTTCATTCCTTCTTTTACTGTTGACATCACAGCTCTCTAACCTTTTCAGTATCTTCTTTTTTTTTTGTTTGAAATGTTTTATATGGTTTTATATCATACATTTCCTTTCTGTGTTGAGCAGTGTGCTCTCTAGGTGTCTAAGGTGTTAACATACAAACATCATTATCATCATTATCATATACACACACACACACACACACACATAAAAGCACAAATATTAAGATGTGGGAATACCATATATATAAATACCTGCGAAAACATAAGAAAGCAAATATACATTATATATAGTAGTGCAGACTTTGTAAATAGTTGGACAGTGTTGAGGAAATTATTTGTGTAGCAGAGTGATGGCTTTTGAGAAAAAACTGTCCTTGTGTCTAGTTGTTCTGATGTTCAGTGCTCTATCATGTTGTTTTTAAAGATAGGAGTTGAAACAATTTATGACTGGGATGTGAGGGGTCTATAGATATTTTCACAGCCCTCTTTTTGACTTGTGCAATATACAGGTCCTCCATGGAAGGAAGGTTGGTGGTAATTTTTTTTTTCTGCAGTCCTAATTACTCTTTGGAGTCTGTGTCTGTTCTGTTGGGTTGCAGAATCAAACCAGACAGTTGTAGAGGTGCAGATGACAGACTCAACATCATCAATCATAACATATATTATCTTCCATTATACTACCAATTATACAACTGTCAGAAATATTTACTCATCTGTTTTTCTTTCTCCAATAAACCATATTTCACCTAATTCCACTCCTCTAACCTCTTAAGGTCTGTCATTGTAATGATTTATAGAGTGGTCCAACATAGAGTGGTCCAAATCTTCTTTTCCTTTTTAATTCGAAGGCTGGGTGTTTAGTTTTGGGGAGGGCTGCCTAAAAAAGTTTGGAGAGGAATTGAAATAATTTTCATTGCTGGCGGCTTCCTATCCTTTGCTCATTAAGTCATGTAAACATTGGCTGTCTTTTTCATCCTGATGTCAGATGTCTAGACTTGGCAAGGAACGTTTGATGGGCCCGGATGATAAGTGTGGTCAGAAGTGCCATCCTGCATATCAGAACGAAGAAGGACGTGTCAAACCTCGTTCCCTTTACCTCAACAGTGAGAAAAAACTATTCTTTCCCTGCCATCTGCCCCCCCCCCAACCCGGTTAACATGCATGTCAAAGGCAGCCTGTTTCCCATTCCATTCAGGCCATCTGCTCGTAGGCTACACATCGGATGAGCCAGCGGAAGGTAACCACAGCACTTGGAAACAGCTGGGTAGAGAAACTCAATTCTCCACCCAGCTGGGTTTCCATCTGCTACAGACCAAGGTATGAGGTCAGAAGGACCACGAGACTCCATGAAGCGAACTTCTAGGTGAGCATCCTATTCATGGGTGGGAATAAACAGGGAGGTAGAACCTGGGGGAATTACTGATTGACGTGCTTACTCAGTGAATTTATATCTGGCCACCCAGCTCACCCATAGGGGACTCTAGGTGGTATATAGCATTAAACATCACAACATTAATCTGAACTCTTGTTCCTTTCTGAGCTTGGTTGTTTTCTTGCAGACGTTTCTTTACCCAACAAGATAACATCATCAATGCTACACTGAGAATGGTACCTAGTTTGGGTAATGAATTGTCTGCAAGAAAGCAACCAAGCTCAGAAAGCACCACAGACTGACAGTCCTCCTCACACTCCCCCTCCTCTTCCTCCTCCTCCTCCCTCCACCACCTCCCACCTCCTCTTCCTCCTCCTCCTCTTCCTCCCTTCTCCCCCACCTCTTCTTCCTGCTCTTCCTTCTCCCTCCCCTCCTCCCTCCTCCTCTTCCTCCTCCTCTTCCTCCCTCTTCCTCCCTTCTCCCCCACCTCTTCTTCCTGCTCTTCTTTCTCCCTCCCCTCCTCCCTCCTCCTCTTCCTCCTCCTCTTCCTCCCTCCCCCTCTTCCTCCCCTCCTCCCTCCCCTTTTACTGTGCAAAGTTCCAGAGAGAGTTGATACAAATGGTTAACGTTCATACTTCATATAGTGCTTTTTAAAGAGAGGATTGAAAATTAAAGGTGACAAAGATTTGAATCCCTCTGGCATAATTGGCTTGAAAAATCATTTGTTTCCTTTTATATTGTCTTCTCTCTTTTTTTCCAGGATCACAGTGGCAAGTAGAAATTCTAAGAAATAAAGGACATTTTAATATTGCATTCCTTGAAGATGGTGCCGCCAATGCTTTGATATTTCTTTTCATTCTGGTTTCTAATTTATTTTCTTTTGAGTGTGTCTGTGTGGTGTCTCCAATAATCTTTTACAAAGCGTAATAAATGGCTCCTCCCCTCCCTCCGTCTCTTCAGAGAAAGGCAGTTTTAATGCGGGACAAGAAGCATATTCTTAACTTATCTGTCATATTATGAGAGGATTTCCATATATGGTACCTCAGTCCTTGTAAATATGAATCATGTTTTGTTCAGCTCTCAATTTTATGTCCCCCCTCCCCCTCCCATAGGCCCAGATGCTTATGGCAGCTCATTTAGGGACTGTTCAAACTGACAATGGCAATGGGAAAAGAGACTTATGACCATTTTTCATCCTTACAAACCTCCCCTCCATCTCATCTCCTCCTCTCCCCTCCCTTCTGCTCCCATTTCATTCCATCCTCTCCTCTCTTCTCCTCCCCTCCGCTCCCCTCCCATTTTCCCTCTCCTCCCCTTCTCTCCCTTCTCATCCCATCTTCTCTCCTCTCCTCCATTCCCCCCACTTTCCCTCTCTCCCCTCCCCTCTCCTAACCTCCCCTCTCATCCCATCCTGTCTCCTCCACTCACTTTCCCTCCCCTCTTTTCCTTCCCATCTCATCCCATCCTGTCTCCTCTCCTCCCCTCATTTTCCCTCTCCTCCCCCCCATTCCCATCCCATCTCATCCCATCTCCTCTCCTCCATTCCCCTCACTTTCCCTCTCCTCTCCTCCCCTCTCCTCTCTTAACCTCCCCTCCCATCTCATCCCATTCTGGCTCCTCCCCTCCCTTCAGTTTCCCTCCAGTCCTCTCCATTCCCATCTCATCCCGTCTTCTCTCTTCCATTCCTCTCACTTTCCCTCTCCACCCTCCCATCTCTCCTAACCTCCCCTCCCATCTCATCCCCTCACTTTTCCTCCCCTCCTTTCCATTCCCATCTCATTCCATCTTGTCTCCTCCCCTCCCATCACTTTCCCTCCCCTTCCCTCCCATCTCATCCCATCCTGTTTCCTCTCCTCCCCTCCCTTCAACCAGAAACATTTGGGAAATTGAAGGTGGCACTATTCAAAAAACTATCCCTCTCTTACCAGGCCCCTGGGACCGACATGCACCCAGAATGACGTACTGGTCTGGTTGGAAATATCTCTGCTTTCAACGTGGCCCGGCATTGGGTTAGCACTATATCCATTTATATTTTTATTAATGTTTTTTATTTTTTATTTTTTTAAAAGATTAAGTTAATACATCTCCCCCTTTTCTAATTCTTGCATTTCTGATATGAGATGAGGCCACCAGACCCAAGATCTGTTTTATAGCCCCAGAATAACCTCGATCTTCCCCACTATCTCCTGTATCAAAATAGGTCATTGAAAAAGAAAGAAAGAAAGAAAGAAAGAAAGAAAGAAATTAAACTCTCTGTCCTCACCCCAGCATCCTTGTGGTTTCTGTACATTAATGTGACTTGCCCATAACATTTTCTACAAGTCAGTCATCATATCTCTATTTCACCTTAGAAGAGCAGTTTTAAACTTAAGCTTCTGGGAACTCTAAAAAGGTTTTTTTTTTTTATAAAAATAAGACAATTGATCCATCTTCCTGGATCTGCTTTTTTTTTTTTTTGAAACAAATTTTATTAATTTTTTTAAAAAACAACCCATTAAACATTGAACACATAAAACCTCTTTCCATTATACATTTTACAAGACAGATAAAACATTATTTTATTTTATACAACATAATTCTAATATATCCCATTTCCACTTAAATATCTTTTGGCAGATTTCTCATTATTTCTCTTTACTCTTATTCAATTACGTTTGTTTTCTATATTTATCCATTTTATAATCATCATATTCATATTTCCCTCTGTTTTGTTTATAATTATCCTCATCTAGCTTTCCTCCAAGGTTTTATTAAATCTTAAACAAACATAAACACACAAAACACAAAAACATAAAACTTCTTTTTAGAAAGTAGCTTGGCCCCGGATTACCTCTCTTTATATGGACTTCAATTAAATTTATGCTCATCTTATATATCATTTCCTATCTTATTTACCATTCTGCTGGCTGTGCTCCAAGAGACATTTTCAAAGGCTTGGCCCTTAGCTGTTGCTAAAATAAAAAATAAAATAAAATACACAACTGTTTGCAACCAGTACATGGGATTTCCCCACGAACAGGCGGTTGCGAAATTCTGAAAGGCAACAAGCTGCGTTTCCTCAATTCAGCCATAACTGAAATAACTTCGCTTTTATTACTATTTTTGTTTTACAACATCCAAATTCCTAAGTGGTTATAATGAAAGATATAAAAATGAAAAGAAAGCACTTAAAATACCACAGCTAATTGAAAGAAATTCCTATCGTATGAATGACAGTGTCTTAGAAGAGCGTAGAAATGGCATTAAGTAACACAGAGATAAAAAGCAATTTAAGTATTAAGTATAAATACCCCCTCCAGATCACTGCTCAGTGAAAGCAAGCAAGGAAGAATAAAGAAGGAAAATTCTCATTTAGCAAATAACTTATGCCTGGCTTCAGATAAAGGTATTTTATTTGTTTTAAATATCACACAAGTGCTTTGGTGGTAGGAGCATGAGGACCTGTGATTCCTAAGCTGGGAAAATAGTTCCCAACAGATCACAGGAACAAAATTGCAAAAGAAATTTTCCCATCTACATCTGAATTTCTCTTTCTTTCTTTCTTTCTTTCTTTCTTTCTTTCTTTCTTTCTTTCTTTCTTTCTTTCTTTCTTTCTTTTTCTTTCCTCCCTCCCTCCCTTCTTTCCCTTCTTTCTTTCCTTCCCTTTTCTCCCTCCCTCCCTCCCTCCCTCTCTTCCCTCTCCTTCCTTCTTTCCTTCCCTCTTCTTCCTGTCCAAAGGAACTAGGGACAGCTAAAAGTTTATGATTCTGAATTTTTCTTTCATTTGTACCATTAGGTCTCTCTTTCATGTCTGTGGAGGGTTATGATCCAATATCTGCTTGATGTCCATGTAAAAAGTCTTCCCTTCCTGTGGATCTTTTGAAAATTACCAAGAAAGAGAACCACACCATTTTGTTCTAAGGGAAGGAAGCATTCTTGCCTGGTCTTCTTGAAATGCCTGTTTCTTGGGAAGCAGAAGAAGAATAAAATGTCTAACAACTGAAGGGATCTGTGCCACTTTTAATTGAAGATGAAAGCTGCAAGTTTAATCTACAAAAGAAATAACAGTTATTAACCGAAGACAGAAAGGGTGAATGAGCATATATCTTCATAAAGCCCATCCTTCAAATCATAAATTCCCCTAAGGTTCACAAAGCAAAAACTGCAGTCAGAAAAAAAAAAAAAAGCTGGAACAAGTTCACACATTTATTTAATTTATTTTTTTCTTCCCAACCCAGACAATTACTGGAGCAACAGGCAATTTGTAAAATGGCATTTTAGAGAGCCTCTTATAGATTTCTCATCGTTTTCTAAGTGCAAGAGTTTTCCTCTGCGCTATTTAAAATTTCATTTTGCATGGAACTGTGGGCCAATTTGAATTCTCCAATGTAGTTAGTCCAGAGTTGCTTTGTGAGCCTTATCGCTCTGCCAAGAGAGATTACTTTCTTACTTGCTCAGGTATATTTGCTGAGTTTGATGTTTTTATCCATGCATGAAAAAAAACACCCCAGCTGAGATATGACTAAGCATCTTGAGTATGACACAGGGTAAAAAAAAAAAAAAGCATCCCATCTTACAGTAATAGGAAGGAATATTCTCTACCCTTAGAGAACAGTCAGTGAACATCTGTGTCCACTTATTCCTGAAGCAACTCTTAGCTCCAAAAAAAAAACACTTTGTGGATTCACTGAACAGAATGATCCCATCAACTTTCTAAGAACGCCAAGAAAGCTAGCATTTTCCCTTGCTTACCAAGGTTTATTGATTGATTTGGATTCCTCCCACACACTTTCAGATCAATTTCAGCTTCTCCTCTCTCAAAAGAACACCTATTGACTGTAACGTGGCTTGGAAGCCAACACAGTAGACTTCTTTTTGCACACCGAGCATGGCCAATTATTTCCTCCTCCAAAGATATTTGAGGGGCTGCCCCAAAGAAGAGGGGAGGGGAGAGGGGGTCAAACCTATTTTCCAAAGCACCAGAAGGCAGGACAAGAAGCAACGGTTGGGAACTCATCAAGGAGAAAAGCAACTGAGAACCCAGGAGACATTTCCTGACAGTGAGAACAATTAACCAGTGGAACTCCTTGCCTTCAGAAGTTGGTGCTCCATCACTGGAAGCTTTTATGAAGGGACTGGACAGCCACTTGTTCTCAAATTGTATTGGGTCTCCTCCTTGAGCAACGGATTGGACTAGAAGACCGCCAAAGTCCCTTCCAGCTTAATTCTGATTCATCGATGGGTTTTCCTAACAATGTGGTGAAATAGGTTGAGTTGAGAGAGTCAAAATCTACCAGCAAATTTTACATGAGGCCAGAGATCTGTTTGAGGCAACATCATCAGTGCTAGACTAGTGTTAGGGATAACATTGTTTTACCCTAACTGGTTTAGGTAAATAATAATATGTAATCATAGTTTGTATGTTAAAGTGTCTGCAACTTTAACTGTGGGATAGTAATTAAGGGAGTGGTTGTGAAAGCACTTTAAAAGAAGCAAGGCTGCAGCTTGCTCACTCTCTGGCTTTGATGAAACCTGATTACTGCAAGGACTCAAGACTGCATTGCTCGAACGGGAGAGAAAACAAAGGACTGACTTGTAAGTGAACTGACATAGGATATTCTAAACGGACTTTGCTAACTGAATATCCCTGAATGGACTGACTAAATGATACATAACTATTGGACTGTTATTTTGACTATGCTATGAACTCATAATGGAATAAACTATATTTTTGATAGCACAAGCGTATCTGTTATTTTTACTGCATGTTAATAAACATACAAGCTTAGCTCACTCATTTATCTGTGTGCCTATCTGACTAAAACTGCACATTCTGTTTAACTTGTCTCCCTAACCCTGGTTGGGGAAACCAGGCTTAACAACTAGCATTGATGATGTTACATAGTTTGGGTCATGAAATGTCTGCAAGAAAGCAAGCAAGCTCAGACAGCACCAAGGACTCCTTATTTCAACCCTGAGCTGCAAATATTCTCATCGATTGGAGACCTAGTTTCTTTAAGCAGTTTTGAACACTCACCTCATGCCTTAGGTTATTTTGCACCCTGGAGTATGTCTCTACTCAATCTATTTTACTTATATAGATTACATTTACAGTGCCAAAGTGCTTGGTTGAGGACAAATAGACCTCCCAGATCTTCTGTCCCCAAGGACTGCTAGAATAAAAAGGAGCCAAGGAAAATCACGCAGGTTTTCTGTTGGCTTGGAAACTCTTGCACTCACAAGTAAATTGAGCATCTGCTGTAAAGCAAAGAAACCCACAACAACGCTTAATGGCTCCATGCATTTCCCTCTTAGCTTTATGATTCCCGAGACAGCTTTGTGCCCAAGTGAGAACAAGAGAAGGAATTAATGGAAGAGACTTTCAAAATACAGAAAAGGATTATTTGTTGCCATAGTAATGGTTATTTCAATGAAATTATTTTGCTTTGCATCAATATGGAACATTAATTTCAAGAGAGCCTCTTTAAGAAAGGATTGTGCTGTAGTATGACATGTCAACTGTGTTCCATTGCTGTACCCCAGGGTCATGTCTGAATTATGGAAGGGTGATATGACAACAGTCTTCCAACGTTTGCAGGGCTGCCACAAAGAAGAAGGGGTAAACCTATTCTCCAAGAAGCCATGGATGGAAACCAATGAAGGAGAGAAGCAATCTAAAGCTAAGGAGGAATTTCGTGATGGTGAAAACAATCAACCAACAGAACGACTTGCCTTCAGAAGTTGTACAGGCTCCATGACTGGAGGTTTTTAAGAAGAGATTGGATACCCAAGGTTAACTTCAGATCAACAAACAAACCAACAATACTCCAATCAAGAAACTGCCAAAGAGCCATCAGTAAACAGCCCAAACAAAGCATCTCTTAAGATGGGAAAATGGGAAATAAAACTCACTTAACAAATGTCTCAACTTTGCAACAGAAATTTTGAGCACACTGGTGTTCAGAAGTCGAGGACTATCCATAGAGACACAGAAGTTCCTTTCACATGGGAAGAAAATGTTCAGAAATGTGGAATACAAGTCTTGGCCAATTGTCACTGAAATTCTGTCCTGTAATGGAGATCTTAGTACTTCAAGGAAACAGTAACATTTTTCAAAGACTTTTTAGTCTGTGAAAGTACATAATGTTGCAACTAAGTATGGGTGTATCTGACAAAACTCTGGGAAAAGAATGTTCCATGATAGGTAAACTGCCAACGTATTCTGTTAGAGTTGGAAGGGACCTTAGAAGTCTTCTGGTCCAACTCCCTGCTCAAGCAGGAAACCCATTCCAGATGAATGGCTGTTCAGTTTCTTCTTGAAGACCTCAAGCGATGGAGCACCCACAACTTCTGGAGGCAAGCAGTTCCACTGGTTCATTGTTCTCATTGTCAGGAAATTTCTTCTTCATTTCAGATTGTTTCTCTCATATCATATATACTGTAAAATATAAGCCTGTTGCAGATGAAGGAAGATCATGATTCTGCTTCTGGTAAAGAAGAACAAACATGCTGGTTGAATGACTAGAAGTGATCTCTGAAAGACACTGAAGTTGAGTATACATGGCAAGGCCCTTGACTGTCAAGCGGCATCAAGCCACTGGTGGAAATTGTGTGCCAGGTTGACAGGGGCACCTCAGATGGAGACACATTCTTCTGGGCAAAACCCATAGGGATGTTGATTTTGTCAGCTGTGGTCCATTAACCCCTACAATAGAGCAGCCCAGCCAAGGATGCCCAGATAATACATGAAAAAATTTCCCAGGCACAACTGAGAAAGGATCGGCCAAACATTCTGGTTTAAAGTGGACCATCGTGTAGCATGACCATAATGTAGGTAGACACAAAATGTCCCAGTTTCAATCCTCAACTTTTCTAGATAGAACTGGAAAAAAAAAACCCAAAGAACTGCTAAACAATTTGCCCTTATATGGAGAAAATTCTCATATTCCTAGAGGTAGATTTTCTTTTCTTTTGAGAGATTCACCTTCAGCTTTGTGGAGGTTGAGATTGGAGTCTCCTCAGTCATTCAGAGCATCCTCTGCATAAACAGTCGATAAACCTAGTGTATTTGTAATGTTTTATCCCTCCTTTAATGAGAACAGACAGTACTTACAATTCTCTCCATGTGTACTGTGACAATATTCCTGTGAAGGAGCCCATGGTTACCCAGAAGGTTATAGAGGTACAGGTGCCTTCAATAAATCAGATATTTTTTTGCTTTCTGGTTGATCTACTTACATGTTCTCAATTAATTGGCCTGGCTGTTATGGTCCAGCATACTTCTTTCTCATCGAATGAATGGAAATATAAACAGTCAATCTCTCTCTGTCCCTGTCTCTGTCTCTGTCTGTCTGTCTGTCTGTCTCTGTCTCTCTTTCTCTCTCTGTGTGTGTCTCTCTCTTACACACACACCTAAAATGCATCAACAATATCTGCCATCTAGCATTCCATCCAAGTTGGCTGAAAGTTGGGTGACTATATAAATTTTTAAAATAAATTTCTCTGTGCTGATATACTCTTAAGCTGACCCATTATCTGCCAGTGGTGCTCAAAGTAATGATGAGAGGCAGCTTGGTGTAGTGGTTAAGGCACCATATTAGAAACAGGGAAGCTGTGAGTTCTAGTCTCACCTTAGGCCTGAAGCCACATGAGTAACTTTTGGCCAGTCACACCTCTTAGCAGGCAAAGCACTTCCGAAATCTTTACAAAAAAAAAATGACAGGGAAGTCTCCAGGAGTCTACACTGCCTTGACAGCACAACAACAAAATATCCTGAGCAAAAAAAATCCGGTTGCCTTTTGGAAAAAGCACCATTGGGAAACCTCCAGGAGATGGGACAGCCCTTTTTTCATTGTTGCCAAAGGAAAACCAACACTGACTGGTTCCTATCATGACCAGGAGTTGAGCATTCCTTAGTCAGGAATGACCATGAGAAAGTTATTCCTCTTTTTTTAAAAGCAAGCCATTGGCATGACAGTTCCTGTTTTTAAGAGGAGTCATCCTTTTTTTGTGTGCTGAAATGATTGACCGAAGAAGGAAGCATCTACCCTTTGGGAGCTGCACTGCTGTTGAATTATGATGAGGAAAATATACATCTTGCATGACTGAAAACAAATGCCAACGCCTTTGCCTTGTGGGCATATCGATTCTGCCCTTGCATGTTATTTACTGCAATCACCTTGCTGGAAGTGGGCTATAAAATTAGACAGCTGGGGAGGGAGAGGGGGAGGAGGTTGCACGCTAGACGGAAAAGATGGAAAGGAGATTGTGAAAGGTGCCCGCATTTTAGCACATGGGAAATAGGAATGGCAAGGTCGTCTTTTGTCCTTGCCAGTGCAGCAATAAAATCTGTTCCTTGATGAAATACGCCCTCTTTGGAAAATATTTTGATTCAGGAAGGAAGGAAGGAAGGAAGGAAGGAAGGAAGAAAGAAAGAAAGAAAGAAAGAAAGAAAGAAAGAAAGAAAGAAAGAAAGAAAGAAAGAAAGGAGAGGGAGAGGAAGGAAGGAAGGAAGGAAGGAAAAAAGGGAAGGAAGGAAGAAATGGAAAGGGAGGGAGAGGAAGGAAGAAGGAAATGGAGGGTGACAGGGATAGAGGGAGAGTGGAAGGAAGTAAAAAAGGAAGAAAGGAAGAAATGGAGGATGGGAGGGATAGAGGGAAAGTGGAAGGAAGGAATTATTCAAGTTGTTTTACTCAGTAAGGGAAAAGTACTGTGTTAACATATTCTATTAAGCCATGATTTGTTTTAACTCCACTTTGGTAAACAAGACTATAGAGATTTGGCTTAAGAATACTCTATAATAAATCTCATCTTACAGACCCCCAAAATATGCTTAAGTGTGCTATTACCACAAAACTCTTAGTCAGTAAATTATCCATTGGATGGAGCTGTGAGAAAGCTGAGAAACATTCATTCTCCCTACTAAAGATTCAACATTTCCACCAGTGATGGTTTGGAACAGAATTCTTCATAACCTGCTAATGTTTCATGTTGCCTTTGGACTTTTGGAATAAGGGTGTATTGATTAAAGCAGGCATATGAAGCCATCCTTTGAAACTCTGCTATTATTCTGCCTGTGAACATCTTTTTTTATACTGCTGTTCAATCTTCCTTGATATTCTCTGCGCACCTGACTTGATTTTTTCCCCATAAAAATTTATATCTAGGAACTTTGGGAATTAAAAGACTTTTTGCAAAACCATGACCTTTAGACCAATCTATTGGCTTATGAATAATACACTTAGCCTGGAAATAATAGTTTCAAACTATGATTGATTTTGCCATGAATTTTCGAGCAAGTGGAAATTTTACTCGAAACACAATGGCACATGCAATATTGTTTTTTTCTGCCCACCATGGTAGTTTCATTAAAGAAAGTTTTTATTTTCACATTGCCTTTGGGATGCATTTTTTTTTTTTTTTGCTGCTTCATTTTAGGAGCTTATCACCTCACCTGCTCAGCAGAAAAAAATGAGATAGTTTTGCTACACAGCTATTGCTAATTGAGATTGCTTGATTCGATATTTCAATTTTCCCACTCGTTTGCATCCTCTCGTAAGATGGTGGGAAGGTGCTTGGTCATGGAATATCTTTTAATTTTTTCTTCTCTTTCTAGAGAAGAAGAATTTTATAGCAATAAGTCCCAGACAGCTATAAAAGGTTGACTTTTAGGTAAGTGCAGGAAATGTTCAATATTTGCTTCCAATTTATGATCACCCAGACTAATGCAGCCTTAATTAGGTCAAAAATGAGGTGATTAGCCACCTGGGAAAGCCAAGGGAAATCATCAAAATCATAAAAAAGCGAAAGTTAGAATATTTTGGACATGTGATGCAACACCCGAAAAATACACCATACTTCATTTAATCCTCCAAGGGAAAATTGAAAGCAAACAAGGTCCAGGCAAAAGAACATAATGGATTCAAAATCTAAGGGACTGGTTTGGACAAAACTTAATTGCACTTTTTCATGTGTCTGTTGATAAAAATAGGATTGCCAACATTCAATGATGGATAACATTCGAGGAGGAGGAGGAGGAGGAGGAGGAGGAGGAGGAGGAGGAGGAGGAGGAGGAGGAGAAGAAGAAGAAGAAGAAGAAGAAGAAGAAGAAGAAGAAGAAGAAGAAGAAGAAGAAGAAGAAGAAGAAGAAGAAGAAGAAGAAGAAGAAGAAGAAGAAGAAGAAAGTTGTAGACAGTTTGCACTCCAAAGATGCCAGAATTTGTTAATCTAAATTCTGGACTGATCGCTCATTTCATCACAAATGATTGAATATAAATTTGGGTAGCGATATCTGAAGGCTTCTATAAACATTCAGAGGAGAAAGGTTTGTAATGTGTACGCCTTATTGGCATGTTGTGAAGCTTTAATAAATAAGATTGCTTGGGCGTATGGACCTCAGTTTGAAATAGATGTGGACTGCAAATCAGAAACATTGGCCAAATCAATCTGGCTAATGCCAAGTGTCATGATGTTAAGTTGTTAATTTGTTGTTGTTAATTTCACATCCATTTGGGGGGAAAATATGTCTTGTCCTAAGCATGTAAATTGTTATAAACATGCAAATAGCGCATATATTTTTGTGCTTTAGAATTGCCTGTTTATAACATACCACTGGGTTGCTGTGTAATTTAGAGATCGCTAAAGCCAGATCTGAAATGAGGTTACAATTATCTGAACTTTTGCTACAAAGTTTAATTGGGAATTTTGGTGTCTGCTTTGCAAATTTAAGGCTATTTGATCGAAATATGGAAAGTTGCCTTACTTCAAAGCCTTGTCTAACCCTGTTTATGTATGTTTCCAGTTAGTAGCTGTCTAGACAGGGCTGTCTGCTTCTTTACATCTTCCTTCAGATTTCTTCATAATTTTAGCATCATCCTGATACTAATGGCTTCACTGATAGCATAACAACTCTTACATAATTTAAGAACAACTCGCGGACAGTTGTGGCGAAGGAAATATTAAAAAAAATTAATTTGCCGTTTGAAAGATGACTTCAAGGAGACCAAAACATTTTGATATTCCAAAAGGAACATAAGGAAACCGTACATTATTTATGTGGAGTAGATGAATTGCCAGCAATGGGATTCAAAGTCCTTGGTTTGATTTGACAAAACACAAAAATGCAGACGGGTAACAAATCAAACCGTTGAAGATAAATTCATCCAGACTGTTGATCCGGTTTGGTAAAAAGTATCAATGTGAGGTTGAGAAAACCTATGTTGAAAGGCTGGATTGGAGAGCAGCTACATCCTATCTCAAACTAATGTGGGGATTCCATGATTCATTTCAAAGGGATAATTGGAAACAAAGCCTTATTATAGGGACTTTTATCATTACTACAATGTTGTGGTTGCCACCCGCTGGTTGGTCATTCTTTTCTACCCTTTCCACCTAGACAGTCTTCATATAATGGATCTGAAATAGGATACTGTCAGATCCATGTATCTGCCATTCTTCAATGGAAGAAGAAGAAGGGGGAAGGATTTGATACAAGTAATTCTTTTTGTTGTAACCTGAATATCATAATTCTTGTACTGAATCTATATGACCTGTTGCACGATTTACAACCATTGCCTGGTGCCTCAGATGGAAACTTCTCACCTCTCAGAGAGATGGCAAGAGGAGAAGGGGGCCATGTAAATTCCAATTCCGAAAGAAACTTCCTGGGAATCTCTCCTTAGCTATGTTCTCAGAGGCAAGGGGAAAATAACATGTTTGCTTCTGCGTATTGAGAAAATCCACATCGGACTAAGGGGAGTGGTTCTAACTCCCTTTATCTGAACTGCATGCCCGGAAGGATATCAGATCCTGCTTTGAATGTTACTTGCTTTCTTCCTCTTCAATAAAGAATTCCTTTTGAAACACCCAGTTTTCAAAAGTTCATTCTTATCATCTGAAGGAGGGAAGAGTCTGGTCCTTACAGATACTTTGGTCCTGGTCATTTGTGCCTCAAATGAGGTCTGTCTGGAATGAAGCTGCTCTATTTCCATAATAATTTTCATTCCGCTTCCTCCCTTCTTCAATTCTTTCCTTCCTCCATTTCCTTCATCCCTCCCATCCTCCCTCCCTCCCTTTTCTTTTTTCCTTCCTTCCTTCCTTCCTTCCTTCCTTCCTTCCTTCCTTCCTTCCTTCCTTCCTCCCTCTCTTTCTCCTCCTCACCTCCTTCCTTCTTTCCTTTCTCCCCCTCAATCCTCCCTTTTCTCTTTTCCTTCCTTCCTTCCTTTCTCACTCCCTTTCTCCCCCTCACCTCCTTCCTTCCTTCTTCACTCCCTTTCTCCCCTTCACCCCCTCCCTCCCTCTTCTCTTTTCCTTCCTTTCTCCCTCAGCTCCCTTTTCTCTTTTCCTTCCTTCCTTCCTTACTCCCTTTCTTCCCCTCACCTCCTTCCTTCCTTCCTCCCTTTCTCCCCTTCACATCCTCCCTCAGCTCCCTTTTCTCTTTTCCTTCCTTGCTTCATCATTTCCTTTCTCCCCTTCACCTCCTTCCTTCCTTCCCCAATTTTTCTTTTGCTCTCTGTAGCAATCCCTCTCCCAAAAGTCCTTACTGGTGCTCCAAGGTCTTCTTAAAAGCTCAGCTTTCTCTGGTTCTCCTACCCTTTCCCCTCTTTCAGAATGTTATCCTTTTCATGCTGTGTCCATCCTGGGTGAACTGTGGCATTTAATAAAATATTTACACCCAGTGGTAAACGTGCACTATATTATTTATTTTGTATCACCAAAATTCCCCTCTGTCATTCTCCCCCCTGCCCTCAAGTGCACAAACTGCACGGTGGCATAAATACTCTCAATGACAAATTTATAAATATTTCAAGGGCTTATATAAATGTTTAAAGTGTGGAGCAGAACAGGCCCATGAATTATCATCATTTACAACCTTGGAGCTTCAAAGGGCATAAGAACCAACTCAATGCCTCCCTGGGTTCCTTTTAAAATGACAAAAAAAATGGCGTCAACCATGATACAAGAGCAATCGGAGTTATGTGGGATCATTTCCAGAGATTCATAGAGATCGTAGGCAGTCCATAATCCTGGATGAATTTTCAGGGATATTTTAATTTTCAGGATCAACGTCTCTCACAATGATACCACCTTAATTTTATTGATTTCTCAAATATCAAGGTTTCTTTAGCTAAACTTTCACCTGAGGGTTAGAGGCTAAGCCTTATCCCAGAAGAACTGCTTTAAAGCTGGCTTGCTGATAGTTCAAGAACACACAATATTAAATACACTTCATTGCACAATGCTAAATACGCTTACAATGGGTGTTGTTTAATCTGGGGCACGAAATGTTTGCAAGAAAACCACCAAGCTCAGAGAGCACCAAGGACCTTCATGTCAACCCTGAGTTACAAAGATTCTCCTTTATTGGTCGAAAAGAAAGAGAAACATGTCTATGGAGATTCTCAGTCATCCCTGGTTGTTCAAAAGATGCTTTTTCAAAGGGCAACTGACCCTTCTTGGTTTTTCCTTGAAGACGTTTCGCTTCTCATCCAAGAAGCTTCTTCAGTTGTGATTGAATGGTGGAAAATGGAAGGGTTTATATGGAAGGAATACAAATCCTTCCATTCTCCCTATTTCAGTCAGAACTGAAGAAGCTTCTTGGATGACAAACAAAACATCTTCAAGGAAAAATGAAGGAAGTCTCTTGAAAAAGCACCTTTTGGACAAAAAGAAAGGTGATGGTCAGACTCCATATATAAACAGAGAGCAAACCTCTCCCTTCTAGCACTGATGATGTTACCCAGGTGGGTCATGAAACGTCTGCAAGAAAACAACCAAGCTCAGAGAGCACCAAAGACCCCACAGTTCAACCCTAATGAACTATTGATTCTAGGTTTTGTTGACTAGATAAGAATCCCTGGAATGTCTAAGAACTCTTTATATCCAGAAATAGTAACTAGTAGAAATAGAAGTTGTTTTTTTTATGATTATGTGAGATCTTTCTTGACAATCATATTTGCTTTCTAGAAATGTAACGTAAGAAATACCCTTGTGGTCATCCAATTCAAACCTTCTGCTCATTCATTGGAGGAATAACCAATGTCACCCTATCTGGTCTTGAAAATATATATATTCTCCTTCTTCCAAACTTCATGGCCATTTCAGTTGAAACCTCCAGTCTACATATCTCTGTCCTGAGCTAGGTTTCTGGAAAAAAAGAACTTCTCCAGTCATTCTGGAGACACAGCTTTGGATGAATGTTGAAGATTGGCTTGATTTATAAAGCATGGCACCTCTTAATAAACTTGTCAACTCATCAGGAAACAAAAACGATATATTTCAGGTGAACAATCTGCACAGCTTGAGCAGTCAATAGTTAGATAGGCTTATAATGAACCATCACTTGAGTCATGTTCACTGTGGATTTTGAGAATCGTTTTGAGTAATGACCAAACTCAAAAAAAGTTCCATTTTGATTAATGCCAGTGGGCAGTGGGTAATTGTTAAGTCTTGGTCTATAAATCCCATCTTATTTGTAAGAGAAGAGTGAGAAACGTGTCCTTTGAGTCAGAACAATTGCCTTGAAAACAAACCAGAGCTTTCCATTTTGTAGGTAGAGATATCAATACTAGAAGACAAAACACTATTATTTCTTTTATATTATCATATCACTGTTCTCAAAGTCTTTGAGCTAATGTTCATCTTCCTATTGATGTACTCGATACAACCCAGCAAGGTTTTATAATCTCAGAGTTGTTGAGAAGTTGTAAAACACATTTTTTTCTCCTGAAATAAATAAGAATGCTGGTCTGATTTATGGAGTCAATTCCACTACATCTGGTCCTCATTTTAGGGTGGGGAACAAGGAAGTATAGTGTGTTGCTGCTTTTTCATATACCTCTGTTATTTATAGGAAAGGAATATCATCCTGTTGCTTGTAATTGGAAGTTTAATATTCCATATTGTAACAAAACAAGGGCTATTTCAACTTTCTCCCCTATAGTGGTCAATGGTAGACCTTCTCTTGAGGCCAAAACAGATGGCTACCTTTTCATTACAGAATGAATAACAGGTTTTTCTTTCTTAGAAACCAAAAAAGTCAATGCAATCCTAGGCTGCATTAACAGAGGGATAAAAGCAAAATCATGTGAAGTATTCATATTACTTTATAAAGCCTTAGTAAGACCACACCTGGAATACTGCATCCAGTTTTGGTAACCACAATATGAAAAAGATGTTGAGACTTTGGAAAGAGTGCAGAGAAGAGCAACCAAGATAATTGGAGAGCTCAAAGCTAAAATGTATAAAGAACAATTGCAGGAACTGGCTATGTCTAGTCTGATGAAAAGAAGGACTAGGGGAAACATGATAGCAGTGTTCCAATATTTAAGGTATTTCCACAAAGAAGAAGGAGTCAAGCTATTCTCCAAAGCACCTGAGCTTAGGAGAAGAAGAAATGGATGGAAACTAATCAAGGAGAGAAATGGCTTAGAACCAAGGATAAATTTCCTAACAGTGAGAACAATCAACCAGTGGAACTCCTTGCCTCCAGAAGTTCTGAATGCTCCAACACTGGAAGTTTTTACGAAGAGATTGGGCAATCAGTTGTCTGAATTGGTATAGGGTCTCCTGCTTGAGCAAGGAATTTGACTAGAAGACTTATTGGAAGGTCCCTTCCAACTCTGTTATTCCGTTATTTATTATCCTCACACCCGAAATCTGGTTTATAAAATGTTGAAGGTGGTATGGAACAAGCTTGATATTTTTTTTTTTTGTCTTTCTTCCTCACAATTTCGATTACCAACTCAACAGGATAAAAACTGTCTGAGAAGAAAGTTTATGATCTACAGGTAGAAGTGGTTTTCCTGAGAGCTATTAAATCTAAGTGACAATTTGTTGGCTGGCTGCCTTCAAATTATTTTTATTTACCAAAGGATACAGAGGTAGTCGATGGACATCCCGTGGCTTTTGGCACTCGGAATCATCCCCCCCCTCCCCCGAGTGGTGTATTGAAAGCATCACAAAACGTTTCCCTCTCAAAAGCACTTCACGCCACAGTGCTATTAGAATCATGGACCCCGTGTGATTAATTGTGAAGTTGATATGAGATATCCCTCTTTTGAAAGGGCTGAAACTTGGGAAATGGAGCCACTGAGATGGAAAACTCCCAAAGTTCCTGAAGATACAGCACTTCCGATTTCCAAATGTTGGGGACGTAGGAGGGCATTTTTATTTTCAAGCATTTACAACTTTTAGAGGCAAGCTGTACCACTGATTAATTGTTCTAACTGTCAGGAAATGTCTCCTTAATTCGAGGTTGCTTCTCTCCTTGATTAGTTTCCATCCATTGCTTCTTGTCCTGCCTTCAGGAGCTTTGGAGAATAGCTTGACTACCTCTTCTTTGTGGCAGCCCCTGAGATATTGGGACATTGCTATCATGTCACCCTAATCCTTCTTTTCATTAGACTAGACCAGGGTCTTCAAACTTGACAGCTTTAAGACTTGTGGACTTCAACTCCCAGAATTCCTCTTCCAGCCAACCCATGGTATAGGGTTTCCTGCCTAAGCAGGGGGTTGGACTATAAGACCCCCAAGGTCCCTTCCAACTCTATTATTCTATTCTATTCTATTCTATTCTATTCTATTCTATTCTATTCTATTCTATTCTATATTCTCTACTCTATTCCTATAAATAACGGAGGCATATGAAAAAAAAAAAATAGCAACACACTATACTTCCTTGTTCCCCATCCTAAAATGAGGACCAGATGTAGTGGCATTGACCAGACCAGCATTCTTCTTTATTTCAGGAGAAAAAAAAATGTGTTTTACAACTTCTCAAGAGCTTTGAGATTATAAAACCTTGCTGGGTTGTATTGAGTGCATCAATAGTAAGATGAACATTAGCTCAAAGACTTTGAGAACAGTGATATGATAATATAAAAGAAATAATAGTGGTTTGTACTTGTCTTTTAGTATTGATATCTCCACCTACAAAATGGAAAGCTCTGGTTTGTTTTCAAGGCAATCGTTTTGACTGTGACATGAAGGATACGTTTCAAGGGTGACAGTGAATTATGTATCTCAGAGTCAGCTATGGCCAGGCTAATGCTGGCATGTTAACTTCTAATAAATCCTTTCCAGTTGTGGGAGTTTGGCTTGAGGCTCATGATTTAATTGGAGTAACTCTGTGTGATGGAGTAATTGAAGTGACACTTGCATTTGCAGGCTTTCAAGCTGCTAGGTGGGCAGGAGCTGGAGCGAGCACTGAAGTGAGGATGGGAGCTCACTCCATCACACAGAGCTGGGTCTCAAACCTAAGCCATCAACTCTTCAGTTGACCAGCTCATCATCTTTAACTGCTGAGCCATCGCATCCCCATTTTCTCAAAAGGATTGGCACAACCCCTTGATCTATTGCCTGCTTTCCTTTGCAATATTCCATCCTAAAGACAATGTTTGTTTGGCCATTATTTTCCTTAGAAGGAGGCCATATTCCCTTCATTAGAGCTTTCTCTTAGGCTAGTTGACTCATTATTCTCTGCGCCCAGTAGGGGGAGATGTTAACATAGCTCTTGGAAGCATGTTGCAGATATTTTTTGGCATTGGTACCTTTGGTTCTGGAGGGAAATCTGAAGGGAAACGCCTTCAATCCAGAGAATTCAACAGGGAGATTGCTGCAACATAACTTATCAGGATGAATTCTCTCTGCCAAGAGCCTTCCGCAGCTGACCATTCATTCGGGAAAAAACAGACCACACTAAATTGTAGTAGTGGCTGGGATTCTTAGTAAAAGATGTGCAAAATCTACTTAGTCCTCAACTTATGACCACAATTGAGCCCCAAATCTCTGTTGTTAAGTGAGTTTTGCCCCATTTTATGACCTTTCTTGCCCCATTGTTAAGTGAATCACTGCATTTGATAAGTTAGTAACCTTGTTACAGTGACTTCCCTCCCTTGACTTTGCTTGCCAGAAGGTCACAAAATGGGATCACATGACCCTGGGACCCTGAAACTGTCATAAATATGAGTTGGTTGCTAAGCAAATGAATTTTGATCCCGTTTTCCTCAGGATTCTGCAAAGGTCGTTTGAAAAATGGTCATAAGTCCCTTTTTTCAATGTTGTAACTTTGAATGGTCACTAAACGGACTTGTAAGTTGAGAACTACCTGTATAAGATGGACTTTTTTTCCCAGTGGGGGAAAAAAACTGAAACTCCTGAGCTTTGAGAATTTTGTTTCAAGGGTGAAACCAAACTCACTGCTTTCTCCAACTGAACGTCATCCAACATCTCAAGGATTGAACCTTGAAACGAACCATGGATTTATTGATTGATTGATTGATTTGCCACTCATCTCATTTTGAAATGACTGTTTTAGGACTGGATAGTCTCTTGTCTGAAATGTTACAGGCTCTCCTGCTTAAGCAAGGGGCTGGACTATAAGACCTCCAAGGTCCCTTCCAGCTCCATTCTGATTGATTGAAATTTTCTACTCCCAACATAAGCCTGTCTTTGAAAAGTCTTCTAAAACAGCAGTCCAGGAATAGAATAGAGCAGAGAATAGAACAGAAAGAAGTAGAGAATAGAATATAGAATAGAACAGAATATAAAATAGAATAGAATTGAAATTAGAATAGAATAGAACAGAATAGAGAATAAAATAGAATAGAAATTAGAATAGAATAGAAATTAGAATAGAATAGAGAATAGAACAGAACAGAAAAGAACAGAATAGAATAGAATAGAATAGAATAGAATAGAATAGAATAGAATAGAATAGAATAGAATAACAGAGTTGGAAGGGACCTTGGAGGTCTTCTAGTCCAACCCCTTGCTTAGGCAGGAAACCCTGCACCACTTTAGACAAATAGTAAAATACAACAGCCAGAGGACTGATGACACAACATCTGTATTGTGGATTCTGCCTTGTTTCCTAGTTCAGTTCAAACTGCTTGTTCCTAAGAAAGTGAACATTTTGAATTTTCAAGAAAACAAACAAACCAGGGAGGGAGAAGCAATGGATGCTTCCAAATTTGTCACCAGCCACAGATAACAAATACTAATCAAGTCAGAACCTTGCAGGAAAAGTTAATTTGTTGAATGCATTATATGAAAAGAAATGGTTCCATTAGAAAGGGAGGGGGAAAAAAAGACAGACTCAATTTGTTAAGCAAATTAGTGGCTGCAAATAACTGATTTGTCACTACTCATGATTAATTGATGGAGCTCTCTGGGCATTAGGCAGACTTCACTTAATGGTATTTCAAAAGACTAGGCTGAGCAAGAAATAAAAATGTTCAGCCGTTCAATTTGCTTTGAAATCCCCCCCCCCAGCATCCTTAGTCCACTCTGCGTCCTCTCCCAGGTCAAGCACAGACACCAATACACAAAGATGTGACATTCGACACTTCTAAATGCACACACTTGCTTGCAGGACAGAGGAAGTTCAGCAAATTTGGCTTACAAGAGACCCAAATCAAAGCTGAGATTTGGAGAGCAGGCAGGTGGAATCCCCAAAATCAGAGCTTGTGACATAATTGTCAGCCAGTCTAGGTTCCAAATTGTGGGGTTCATCAGAAGGCACATGGGAGTGGGAGATAATGGGCAGTTATCCTCAATATAGAACTTGTGCTTGTTAATCCATGTCAATAGAAAGAGCCCCAATGTGGTTCATTTAGTGAAGTGTGACTTCTTCCAGGCAAGCAGTCTCACAAAGTGTCTTTGTTCTGTTCTCTTGTAGCCTACCCCATGTTGTGTTGTGAGAGGGCAGTAATGCCATCTACTCCAATTGTGGGATTCAATTTTTTTTACTACCGGTTCTGTGGGCATGGCTTGGTGGGTGCGACTTGGTAGGAGTGGCAGGGGAAGGATACTGCAAAATCCCCATTCCCTCCCCACCCCACTAACCTGCTTTCCAGCTCAGGATGAGAAAGTAAGAAGATAAATTAGGTAGACTTCCATATTTGCAGCATAGAAACATCTGGCCACATCTGTTTCTGATAGCAATAGCTCTCAGACTTATATACCACTTCACAATGCTTTTGCAGCCCTCCACAAGCGGTTTACAAAGTCAACATAATTTCCCCCAACAATCTGGCTCTTCCTTTTAGCGATCTCAGAAGGATGGAAGGCCGAGTCAACTTTGAACTGGTCAGGATCGAAGTGCCAAATTTCAGGCAGCTGGCAGTCAGCAGAAGTAGCCTGCAGAACTGCATTCCAACCACTGTGCAGTTCTGGTGGGGTTCTGGTGGGTTTAGCCACCAAGAACATTGCCTCTGGGTTCTTGCTCTTGCCTCTCACCTCATATCAAGGGAAGACAGTGAGAACAAGTATACAGAGTTACCAACAGTCACTTGTAAGACTTTATAGCTCAAAACCAGCACTGAAATCATATAGGGATTCCTACCTGAGAAGGGGGTTGGAGTAGAAGACCTCCAGGGTCCCTTGCAACTCTGTTACTCTGCTATTCTGTTACTTTGACTTGTCAACTAGGAAGACAGGATGTCACATGCAACACCAATTGCAGTTGTTTATAAATATCTCACAGCCTCTTCCTATTAGGAGCGTTCCCCTTTTAATACATTGAAGGCAAGCTATTCGGTTGCAGACGGTGTATATTCACCCTTCTCTCTGTGGGAGTGTGATTGTTTGTGTCACAAAAAACTGTTCTATGCCTAAAGTGTTTTCTTCAAAACCGAAGTGAAAGTTAAATGATGCGCCAATATCCTCTTTGTCATCACTATCATACCCATCTCTTGGAAGGACCTAACCCAACCCAACATGACTTCTTCGTAAGGCACATCTCCAGAACACAATGCAGATTTTAGCCTGGATTCCTAATTGAGCGAAGAAAGAGAGGAATACCTCTGCTGAAAAAAAAAGGTTTCCCTGTTTGCTTTAGTTACCAAGAGATATCAAAAACAAGGTGAGATTTGTCATTTTTCTGGTGTACAACCAAGAAAAACTAATGAGTAAGGGGAGTTTCACCCAAGGGCTACAAAATTTGTCTTCAGGTTAGCAGAAATGCTAATGGGAAAATGTGGTTATTAAGTTTGATGCTTTTTTTTATTTTCAGAAAGAAAAGCCTTTTTAAAAAAGAAAAAAGAAAGAAAGAAAAGGATAATTAAAAAGAACATTATTATGCAGTTGTTCCCAAGCTTTTGTTTCTTTTTTTCTTTCCCTGATTGAGATTCATGGCTGAATAAGTAATGAGTTTGCTTTGCTCATTCTTCATAAACTCAGTGGATTCATTAAAGTGGGAGGAAGGGTAAGCTCTTGAGAAGAATGAAGGCTGTACTAAAGATAAAGAGTGGAAATCTCCCCTCATCCCAGCTACGTGAAGATTTAATCTGGTCTTCAAACACTGTGGAAGTTCCTGAATTCCTCTATTCGATTGCAATTTCTAGCTACTAAACCTGAAAAAATGAAAGTTAGGAATATTTTGGACATGGGATGCCATCGTTTACTTAATCCTCCAGAGAAAGATTGAAAGCAAATGAGGTCCAGGCAGAAGAAGAACATAATGGCTTCAAAATCTAAGGGGCTTGGGTTTGGAGAAAACTCAACAGCCCTTTTTCATGTGGCTGTTGATAAAAATAGGATTGCCAACTTGATCACTAACGTCTGATGATCGATATGGAAGAAGGAGGAGGAGGAGGAGGAGGAGGAGAAGAAGAAGAAGGAGGAGGAGAAGGAGAAGAAGGAGAAGAAAAGAAGAAGAAGGGGAGGAGGAGGAAGAAGAGGAAGAAGAAGAAGGAGAAGGAGAAGGAGGAGGAGGAGGAGGAGGAGGAGGAGGAGAAGGAGAAGGAGGAGGAGGAGGAGGAGGAGGAGGAGGAGGAGGAGGAGGAGGAGGAGGAGGAGGAGGAAGAAAGAACAACCTAATGGAAAGCTCATGGTCTCTCAGGAGAAGAAGGGTCTGACATCTTGTCTAAAATAATATATGTTCTTCATGTCTCCTCTGGAAGGAACATGACACCTTGTTGATAGAAAGCCATGAGATCTGGAGAAATGTTTTGTGGGGTCCTTGGTGCTCTCTGAGCTTGGTGGTTTTCCTGCAGATGTTCCTGCAAAGTGGTAATCATCAGTGGGTTGAAGAAATTACCTGGTTGAGTCATGAAATATCTGCAAGAAAAACCACCCAAACTCAGAGAGCACCAGGAAGCCCACCGTTCAACCCTTTTCCATTGTTCTTTTTGAGTTGGAAAAAAAGAGAGGAGGGGAGAGGGAAGGAGGGAGGGAGAGATGAAAAGCATCTAGGAATGGTGTCCCAGGGAAAGATAAAGAAGAAGCTCACACGTCTACTTCCAGCGATTCCTTATTAAACAAAGGCTGCTGTCCTTGTGAGATCCATGTTGCTTTCCATGCTTTTAAAGAGCCACCTGGGATATCCAAGAAGCTAGAAATTTGCTTGCCAGTAGCTGCAACACAATGTCTTTTGTGTTGTTGCCGTCCGAAGCTCCGTTAAAAAGCACCCCACATCCCAGCGACTGCCTGCCATGTCTTTGGTGAATTAGTCTTATTGCACAAATGCTCAAACACCAACACTCCAACCCTTTCACACCCACCCTCCTGCCTTTCCTTTAACAAAATACCAGTGTGCATATACATTATCTTTTGTGAAATGAGAATTTCTTGGGGAGGTTCATTGGTGTTTCCTTTGCTCACCGTAGATCCATACTTTTATCTGAAAAGACACTTCATCTCTATCAGGTTTGTTAAATTTCCTTTCCTCCTCCCCACGCTTATTTAAAAGAAAGGGTGGGTTATTTACAGCGGCGTGAAACGAAAACAGGGAGCTGGAGGGAAGCACGCTTGCATTGTAATATATGTCTGCAATGCTGAAATGTATTTTCCTGATGAAAATACAACTCCGCATTGCAAAATTCGCCTGGGTGCATGCAGAATGTGCCTGCATCTTCACACCAGGGCAATATTTCTCTCTTTTAAATTATTATAAAGGAGGCTTATTAAAATGCAAGAAGAGGGGATAAAGAAAAGACAAGGGTGTGAAATACTTTTTAAAAAATGGTGTATGGGAAACAATAACAAAATAACAAGCGTTGGAAAGGACCTCAAAGGTCTTCTAGTCTTACCCCTCTGTTCAAGCAGGACACCTCTAGACCATTTCAGACAAACGGCTATCTGGCCTCTTCTTAAAAACCTTCAAGGTGGGAGCTCCCACAGCTTCTGGAGGCAAGTGGAAGCTGATCAAAGAGAATATTTATAGCTCAGGGTTGAAATGAGGGGGTCTTGGTGCTCTCTGAAGTTTCATTACTAACTAGTGGTAGAAGGGCGAGTATATAAACAGGGAACAACACTCCCACTTTCTGGTTTGCACTGATAATGTTACCCAGTTGGGTCATGAAATGACTACAAGAAAATCACCAAGTTCAGATGACCCCACAATTCTCCCTCCCTCCCTGCCTTCCCCTTCCCCTCCTCTTCCTTTTACTCCTCCTCCTCCTCTCCACAAACACCTCTCTCTTCTAAGACTGATGATGCTGCCTAGTTGGGTCATGAAATGTCTGCGAGAAAACCACCAAGCTCAGAGAATACTTAGGAGACCATAGTCCTCTCCATCACATCCTCCTCCTCCTCCTCCTCTTCCTCCTCCTTTGAAAACTCTTGCAAAATATGATATTAGTGACCTAACATGATATCTTTTTTTGCAACAGGGCCATGTGCAACGTTAAAACACATTCTTACTCTGAAAAATATCTTACATTTTTTCCCCTCCTCCGTTTCTATTCATTGTAGACAGGGCATTGAAACATTAGTGCCAGATGACATACAGACATTTTTCTCCATTTGCAGAATGCGCCGTATTATAGCTTTTACACCAAAACATTGGGTGTCTCTCCTTTCTATCTTTTCCTCAGCAATGATTTCTTAGCTGTCAACTGTCAAAAATTGCCAAGGGAATAATAAAGAACGTTGTTGCCTCCAAATGCTTCATCTCCAAATGCTTCATCGTGTTTGAGATGCAGGTTCCCAAGGGGGCAGCAGAATTGGCATAATAATTGCTGTTTAATTTTTTTTCCCCTTCTGAATACTATACCAACAAACATCACTCCCAAGAGAATTAGGCCTGTTTTTCTCATAAAACATCTAAGGACTTTCAAGGAAGTTCTCCAAAATTAGCTGCTAGTTGATCTTTAGTCAAGCCATGAGTTTAGCACTACTGTGATGAAGAACTCATCCCATCTTTAAGAGGATAAAAAAAGGCAGAATCAATACAATCTGTATAAGTTCTGCAGGTCTGATGAAGAAACCCAAGGAACAAAGACACCAGTCGACGACACAGCTCCTTTCAGCAGCTCCAAGAAGGCTCCATTCCCATTTGCACCACTCAGGTGACCCTGAGGACACAGATAAACCTCCAGGTGGCCTCCACGACTGTCTGAAAAGAATGCAAATGACCAACTATCCTCAAGGTGTATAAATCCTTCCATTCCCCACCATCCAATCAGAGCTGAAGAAGCTTCTTGGATGAGAAGCGAAACATTTTCAAAGAAAAACTGGAAAGTTGTCTCTTGATAAAAAGCACCTTTGGGACAACCATGACCTGGATGATTGAGAATCTCCTCTTTTGTCCCCAGCAAGTATAATCAACATTAACAACATTAAAGTAAGTTAAAGAAAAAAACAAACAAATAGGCACCCCACACCTTACCCTCTATAAACTCACCAGTAAAACTTTGGTTCTCCATATTCATCATCAGAAGTTTGAATCAATTCTCAGGAGAGGTAATGGATTGTGGTTTAGTCAAGGACTATCTACGGTTAGGCACCTTCTGGAGATCTTTCAATATGGATTCAAGATAATAAGACCCAAAGGTATCTGTGCTCCTTCCATGTCTACAATGCTTCTTGTTCTATTTTTTCTTCTTCTTCCAGAAAAAGATTATATGGTTTTCTTAAGTTCACTTTCTAAAGATTGTATGCAAAAGCCCGCATACATTTTAAGAAAAGGAGAAAAACAGTAGATTTGGCCATTCTTTTATTGGGAGAACTTCAAAATGGTTGAATGGATGGCTTGGGAAAAATTGTTGGGGCTTGAAAGAAAGGAAGTACAAATTCCACTAAAGGTGCACAAAGCTTTTTGGGCATGAATTCATGTTAGCTTAATTAGGATTGAAGGCCACATATTCCTAGATTTTTTTTTTTTTTTGAAGGAAAACACCTGTTAGATTTTCCTTGGAATCGGGAATTGGTTCTCTTCATGTGTGTCAATCTTTTCCTAGTTATGTCACATTTCAAGATTGAAACAAAATTCATTGGAACAATCTCTTGGTTTACCCCCTTGGCAGAGAGGATGAAAAGTCTCCTTTGTTAATTGAGACAAAATAAAATATTAGCTTATGACTTTCAAATGTGTGTTGGGCTGAATGATATAATCCCAAGAAAACAAATGGTTTTCTTTTTACTTATTCCTTTTCTTTCTCTCTACTCCTTTTCAGTTTCCTATACCTATTCATCCATTAATTGCTCTGTGCTTTGAGCCTGTTGCAACAAATTGTTCCTTAGAACAATTTGTTCTTCTCCCCCCACTTTTTTTTGAGTACTTGGAGAAAGCAATGAAACATGTCACATCTCCAGAAAATAACAGAACTGAAATATTTCCCAAAAGGTTGCTCAACTGGGTGTCAGCATGAAAAAGGTGGTAGTTCTCACACAAAAACACAGAATAGCAAATTTCCAATAAAAGCAAATATTTGTAGCTTACAGTTGAACTGTAGGGCTCTTGATGCTCTCTGAGCTTGCTGGTCTTTTTGCAGATGTTTCATGATCCAACTAGGTAACGTCATCAATGGTAAGAAGGGAGGGAAGGAGGAGGAAGAGACCTGTGAGATCCTTGGTGCTCTATGAGTTTGGTGGTTTTCTTGCAGATGTTTCATGACCCAACTAAGTAACATCATCAGTGCTAAAAGGAGGTAGGAATTGCTCTCATTTTATATCAAGTGTATTGTTCTGTCAGTGTTGGTGGAAATGTTTTGGTGGTTCCTTGATTAAGCTGTTATTTAAGGAGTTAGTAGTTCCTTGGTTGGGGTGTTGCTTGCTGCTTGTGTTCGTCTCTGCTTATCTGGGTGTTGATTGCTAGCTAGGAGATGTTGTAGTCATTGTGATCATTAGAAAAACAAAGTACAGATGTACACAAGACACCTCTCCGAAAAGAAGAGGTCAAGCAACTGAATAATCTCTGAGGGACACATTGGATCTGACCTAATAGGAAGATGGATTGATTGATTTATTTTTTGAGGGAAAGTGTTCCCAGTGCACATGTGCACAGAGCTGCTAGAAGGCAAGAGCAGCTGAGACAAAAGGGACAAGTCAGGAGAAAGGCTGGGAGGTGATTGGCCCTCCCCTAAGGTATAAAGGACAGGCAAAGGTAGAGAAACCTTTGCAGGAAACAAAGTCATTTGCTCAGTTCAGATTCAACCTTGAAGCTCTGTGTGGACTTTGTTCTTCAGCTGGTTTTTTATAGTTTATTTGGCACTTCTGTTGTTGGCAGCAATTCAAAGGAGAGAAAGGTGGGTGCTTATCTCGAGGGACTGTTTGGGACTCATCACAGGCTGGGAATGAACATAATTCCCAGCGTTGAAATAAAACAAGAGTTGTTTTAACTAAGCGTGTGCTTAATTACGGTCTCAAGAATCCTTGGTCAGAACATAAGTCAATGACTACCTGTATTATGTAGGATAACACCGCTTACGAAAACCAAAGTTTGCACTGAAACTCCAGGATCAAAGCATCTACCTGAACTCAGGACCTAGGAGTCTGAAAGATTTTATTTTTCATCGAAGAGACCATATTCTCCTCTTCCTTCTTCTCCAAATACCATCTTTAAATGCTACCGAAACCTAAAAGCACTTTGATTTCTCCTCCACAAGATACCTTACTGTTATCCCTGCTCCACATGTAGCTATTTTACCTTCCTCCCATATTTTTCTAGCAACATTTCTCTCTGCAGAGTAATTGCTCTATGATATTCCTCTAATAAAAAAGCTATTCTTGGTCAGCTCTTTGCTGTTGACAGGCAATATTATCCATTATATTTATATCACTGCATCAGCATCTGGGCCTGTTTCCTTGTGCAGACACTCATTTTTCAAACAACTTTTGGATATCACATTGATGAAGGTGTTGTCCTGTCCAATGATATACACCAACTATTAGAACACCTTTTAATTATTCAGCAGAAATATGTATGTATGTATGTATGTATGTATGTATGTATGTATGTATCAAGTACACTTATGGCTCTTATTTGGTTAAGGGAAGGGAAGGAGAAGAGAGGAGAAGAGAGGAGAAGAGAAGAGAAGGAAGGAGAAGGAAAAGGAGAAGGAGAAGAGAAGGAGAAGAAGGAGGAGGAGGAGGAAGAGGAGGAGAAGGACAAGGAGGAGGAGGGGAAGGAGAACAAAAAGAAGGAGGAGGGGAAGGAGAAGAAGAAGGAAGGGAAAAGGAAGGAGAAGAAGGAGGAGGAAGGGAAGAGGAAGGAGGAGGGGAAAGAGAAGAAGAAGGAAAAGGAGAGGGGGAAGGAGAAGGAGAAGAAGGAGAGGAGGGAAAGAGGAAGGAGAAGAGGAGGAGCAGGGGGAAGAGGAGGAGGAGAAGGAGAAGAGGAAGGAGAAGAAGGAGGAGGAGGAGGAAGAGGAGGAGAAGGACAAGGAAGAGGAGGGGAAGGGGAAGGAGAACAAAAAGAAGGAGGAGGGGAAGGAGAAGAAGAAGGAAGGGAAAAGGAAGGAGAAGAAGGAGGAGGAAGGGAAGAGGAAGGAGGAGGGGAAAGAGAAGAAGAAGGAAAAGGAGAGGGGGAAGGAGAAAGAGAAGGAGAAGAAGGAGAGGAGGGAAAGAGGAAGGAGAAGAGGAGGAGCAGGGGGAAGAGGAGGAGGAGAAGGAGAAGAGGAAGGAGAAGGAGGAGGAGGAGGAGGAAGAGGAGGAGGAGGGGAAGGAGGAGGAGGGGAAGGGGAAGGAGAACAAAAAGAAGGAGGAGGGGAAGGAGAAGAAGAAGGAAGGGAAAAGGAAGGAGAAGAAGGAGGAGGAAGGGAAGAGGAAGGAGGAGGGGAAGGAGAAGAAGAAGGAAAAGGAGAAGGGGAAGGAGAAGGAGAAGAAGGAGAGGAGGGAAAGAGGAAGGAGAAGAGGAGGACAGGGGGAAGAGGAGGAGGAGAAGGAGGAGGGGAAGGAGAAGGAAAAGGAAAAACATTTTTAATACTTCTTGCCAGATTCCCACAAGCACAATGGAGAAGCCACCAGGAAGTCAGAAGTTATGTGTCATAAGCGCACCAACATGCCTACAGTCCCTTTCCGATTGTTTCTTTTATTTTTCTTATATGTAACCATGTATTCATAACGATGTTTTTACTTATACCTATTATCTTGTAAGCAATTGACAAACCAAATAAAATAAAATAAAAATAAAATAAAATAAAATAAAATAAAGTTGCTCTTACTCCAACTCCTTTTTGGCTCACCCATGGTCATTCGGTTTGTCTACTTAAGTAAGGAAATGTCTCTGAAACAATGGGGCATAGGTTGTCTAGTATCCAATAAAATCATTGATACATCTAGCACAGCTTCTTCTACAATAACTCAGAGCAAATATCTACAGGTTTTTGGCAGAAGGAAGGCAGACATTGAGGTGAAGTGAGATTTACAAGCTGGGGAGAATCTTTACATGAAACAGACCAGAGTTACCTAAACCTACCAAGGAAACTGTCAAATATTTCTTCGCCTGGAAAGCAGGTAGAAAAAGCGAAGAGCTTGTATGCAGGACTACAGACCGAAATAATACCTCTGACTCCTGTGCTCAGCAGTAGTGAGTACAATTTTTCTGTTTAAGCTCCCATTTTTATTTGTGATAAAGAAAAATTATTTAGGTAAGTTGAACTGTATAGGTAGGATCCCTTTTCCTAGACCTTCCAAGACTGAAGTTTGGAATTCTTGCACCAAAACAGACGTCCTGTTCTAATTATTGTGCTAAGAACCTCTCTCCGTTTTGATATTTATTTATTTGTTTATTTATTTATTTATTTTGTCAAGCATGTATGAGAAAACAAGTATAACATAACATAAACATTTAAGTATAAACGGGTATAAGTACAGTATATACGTAATAAATGAGTACAAATAAATGGGAACAGTAGGACAGGGATGGTAGGCACATTGGTGCACTTATGCACATACCCCCTAACAGACCTCTTAGGAATGGAGTGAGTCCACGGTAGGCAGTTTAAGGTTTGAGTTTTGGGTGTTTGAGGATATCACAACAGAATCAGGGACTGAGTTCCAGGCGTTGACCACTCTGTTGCTGAAGTTGTATTTTCTGCAATCTTCTCATCCAAGAGCCTTTGTTCTTCCAATATACTTTATTCAGCCAGTCAGGAACTCAATCAGATCTCTTCCAAAGAGTCAAAAATCACAATTCAGGATTAGGGGAAAACCTCACCCACTTCCCTGAGAAAGTATCCATCATTCCATAAAGATTAAGAATCATTGGAAAGGTTCATAATACCATTAGCATTTATGTTTCAGGCCAAGATGGCAGCAGTAGGCAGGGTTTATCCAACCAAAAATGGGAGGTGTGAGTTATCAGACCTTAGCAGGGAGTTATAGAGAATAGTAGAGTAGTAGAAAGGCTTGTTCATAGTAGTAGAGTAGGAGAGAGGCTTGTTTTTTTAACAGCTTCTCTTTCTCCTGAGCATTTTTTCTTGGAGGATTATGTAGCCATGACTGAGTGGATGGAGTTAATTTCACCCTGTTATGGTTGATGACATTTAACCCCCAGGGATAGTTGTCTAGGTATTTTAGAAACCTGGCAAGATGATGGTGAATTGTTTGCTGTAAACATTTAGTAACAGTCTTTAAAATATCCTCTGGGTGCTTCCTTTGAAAAGACATAAAGGGTATAAATTTCTAGACCGAACTGCTGAGGACAAAAATCTTGGAATTTCTGCCTGACATGGCTATTATGAAAAGAAAGATGGCCTGTTGAGGATCATGATTTAGCACTGCAAACCCATCCAGCTTTATTTATCGCTGATGGGACACTGCTGTGACTAAACAAGGTAGATCAAAGGAGCCCATTTTTTAAAAAAACTCAACATTGAACAGTAAAGCTTAGAGGAATTGAGTCCTAGGTTGCTGAAAGCCATCAGGATAAAAATCTGAAATCTCCAGCTCAATGAAGAGTTCTTTTGAAGAATGATCTACGAGAAGGACATTTTGAAAGGTTTTCCCATCAGGGATGAAGAAAGAATGAACCTTGTTCACATTTCAGTGGAAACCAAGGTGATTTTTGCCCTCTGAAGCCAAATTGTCAATGCTCTCCTTTGAAATTCTCATTTCTGAATTCTCCTGGAAAATTGGGCTTGTTTTAGCTATCCCAAGTAGAAGTTGAAAAATCAACTGGATGACTTCAGTTACTTGGTCTTTTTCTGTATTTTTTCCATGCAAACTTAGAGAAGGAATCGGAATAACTTAGAAGAAGATGGAATCTTCCAATATTTTTTTTTTTTGCAATTTTCTGAAATGACATATAAATGAAGCGCTGAAAATGCAGTCTATGAGTCCTTGGATGAGACCAAGTTAGGAATGGACACTACAGAAATAGAACTTTGTTGAATTAAAATATTTTGCTGGTTTGCATGTACAATGCGCCAGAGTTCCTGTACCAGAGACAAATTCCTTGTGGGTCTAATCACACTTGGCCAATGAAGTATACTCTACTCTACTCTATTCTACTCTACTCTACTCTACTCTACTCTACTCTACTCTACTCTACTCTACTCTACTCTACTCTACTCTACTCTACCTTTCCTTCCCTTCCCTTCCCTTCCCTTCCCTTCCCTTCCCTTCCCTTCTCTTCTCTTCTCTTCTTCCCATCCCATCCCATCCCATCCCATCTCATTCTTTATAGAGAGAAGATTCAAAAGAACTGACAGTGCATTTTCCTCCTTCTGTTTTATATCAAAGAAAGTCAAGGTGGGGCAGCCTTGAGTTTCTTTCTCACCCCTTCCTGTGTTTCCGTACTAACTTCATATTTTCCTAATAGCTGCCCCACATTTTTTTTCAAGGCCATCTTCCTACTGCTCTACAGAAACAATCAATAATAGAAGCTCTTTCTTTCAGCTGTATTCTGACGCCATCTTGTCTTGTTCGAGAAAATATATGCTGGGAAATTATCTTTTGTCCTGCAAAATAACTCTCAATTCCTCAAAGAAAATTCTATTTCTCAAAGATGACAGGTAACTTTTCTAAAATGTCTTTTGTGGTGATATTTCCAGAGACATATCTTTTATTTTTATTGATTCTTTATTTTCCAGGGGGCTTAGAAATGCATGAAGAGGTTTCAACAATCAATCTGCTTCTAAAAGAAATCATTTCGGATTTCTGCGGTATATTTTTCCACCCCTTTTTTCCATTTAAGAATAAATGTACATGCAGGAAAGGTAAAACATGTAGACATAATCAAGAAACACAATGCAAATCAAAAGATTGCAAGTTGGTTGAACTCTGCTTCACTGATAAAAACCATCTCGGTGTGTATATAATAATAAGGGATTATTCAACATAAAGAATATAAAACTACTTTGGAGGAAAATATGTATGCCGGCTAAGTAGTAACCAATTGTGGCTGTGCCAAGCCATTACTTTGGAAATAATGGAGTTTAGAAAAGGCAGAAATAATGAATGGCTGTAAGTTGAATTTACGCTAGTACAAGAATGCACCAAATGAATTATTTGTTTATTCATAATTAGTCAATTAATGGAAGGGACAATTAATTAAAAAACCCTTTTTAAATTAAATGCACAAAGACTGCCCTGGTCATCCCACTCTTGCAGAGAAGAGGGTGGAGACTAGTGGGAAATTTAGAAGAGAGGAAAACAACACAATGATCATATTCTTAGATGCTCATTTTGTGGCCTTGAACAGTTCAGACATTTTCACATAATGACCTTCTTTAGCCACCGTTCAATGGCTGCAACTCTCATCAGATCCGGCCCTAAAATTCATAGTCCTGAACACATTTAGGATGCTAAACCATCTGAAAACCAAAACATACAGGAAAACTTGAAAACTCTCAGAGTTATTTTGTTCCAGAGATCTAAAACCAGCTCGGTCATGTTTCATGATTTATGGGAGTAGAGTTAACATCTCAACTCAAAGTGATAAAAGTGTATTCATTCAACAGAATTGTAAAACCCAGAAAGTTTGCCCTTGTTTGCGGTTTCATTTTACATATATATATTTCATTTCTTTTGCTGCATGCACATTGCCTTTAAATCTTATTTATACACTGTGGTATTTATTAGTCTTTCTTGATCAATGTTCAAAGGCCTTATGAAGTCCCTTGGGTTCGTAAAATACGCTGAAGAACAGAGAATACATATATTAATGTGGCTACATGACAGTCCACGATTATAAAAATCTATGAATTGCATCATGTTGAGTGAGTTTATGGGAAAAATTTGGGTGGTTGTGCTCTCTTTGATGAGATCAGAGATCTTTGATGGATCAAAGCTCAAAATGTATCATAGACATCAACCAACATTTGAGCATAGATGAATCAGAGGTGCTATATTGTCATTGGAAGGACGGGGTCAAGTTTTTCTTTTTTTGAAAAGAATTTTATTGATTTTCTACAAACAAACAAGACAAACAAAAGTTTTGATGCCTCTGTTTGATTTCATTCCCTGCCCCCAAATACTGTGGGATTTTGACAGTGCAATTATGGGAAATTTCACACACTCAAAAAAATAAAGGATACGGACAAGTGAACGCTAAGGACTCCATTGGGGAATGTGATGGACTGAGACAATTATGCCTAAGGAAAGTAATGAAGTTAGCTAGCAGGTTTCCTGATTCTGTAAAATTTGCATCACCTGTCAGTATAAACATGACTAATCTGAAAGGAATAATGATTTGACTCATTATACAGAACCCTCCTGAGAGGATATCCAGAAACTTTGCACTGCATAGGTTCCCATTCTCTCTTCGTAAAATGCCACTGTCTGTGTTTATAACTCTAACCAGCTGTCCTTGAATTAAACACTTCCAATAAAATTAAAACAGCTAATTTAAAGAATAGCTTAACATATGCCTTGCCACCAACATAAAACAGATTAAAGAGACAACTGTTATTTTGTGTACCCTGTTCCCCTCTGAAATTCTTGGCCTCGGAATTTGATTCCAATAGCTGTTAAATTGGTTCTGAATCCATTTGATGATGTCTTGTTTCTTCCTTCCTAATTAGTGGAGCACAATTAATGGGTTACTTCTTTGCATCAGAAATTGTTCTCTGGAACAGAGGCAAAGAGCCTTGGTGGCGCTGTGGTTAGAGTGCAGTACTGCAAACTTCTTCTGCTGACAGCCAGCTGACTGAAATTTGGCAGTTCAGATTCCACCAGGCTCAAGGTTGACTCAGCCTTCCATCCTTCCAAGGTGGGTAAAATGAAGACCCGGATTGTTGGGGGCAAAAGGCTGACTCTGTAAACTGCTTAGAGGGGGCTGTGAAGCACTATAAAGTGGTATATAAGTCTAAGTGCAATTGGTATTTCTCAAAGTAACTCATGAATTTGTCATAGATGTCAAAAAGAGAAGGGTTCACACACACACACACACATACACACACACACACACATTGTAGAGAGAGACCGTGTTACATGGATTAAGGGCGGTGATGGAGGGGCTGACCATTGAAACGTCCTTGACCTAGAAGGGACCAGAAGAGACATATAGGAGACTTCTATAGTCTCTTCTGAGGATATGAGGACTAGGTTGCTTTAATGAGTTGGAGATGGAAGTTCTGCTCCCCGATGTTCCTCTGCATTCCCAAATACCTCTTCCGAATGAAACCTGGAGCCTTGCACAGCCCTACTAATCATTGCAATCATCATCCTTATCTTCATCATCAGCATTACTATTAGTAGTGCAGAGGTCCCCAACCTCCAGTCTGTGGACCGGCCACTGGGCTGCAGCATTCCAGTAACGAAGCCACACAAACAAGTGAAGCTCCATCTGCTCCCTCCAGTCCGCAGAAAAACCTCTCTGTGGAACGGGTCCCTGGTGCCCCAAAGGTTGGGAGCCAGTGTACTAGTGGAGTAGAACAAAGACTATTAGAAGGGGCTATACATTTAAAATAAGGAGATTTATTTATTTATATACTTTTCCTATTTCTCCATCTCCTTCTCAGATTGGCTGTCTCAAGCTCTGTTTAGGACAAGTACTCTGAAGAAGGTCCAAGATTGGGCTTGGAGGATGCATTTGTTTAAATTAAACTTTTCCAGGTAGTATACAACAGATTTGTCCAGTCGAAGGCCTGATGATCTCATGGTATTCTTAAAGGCTTGGGTATGATGCCAACCCTCATCAAAAGTTGCCAGAATTGTTCACATTTAAGATGACAGAAAATTACAAAATTGATTGAGAGTAATTTCATGAGCAGCCCTTCGTTAAATTCTAGGTTACTCCACCTGCCATTCTTAGAATTCAATCCTGGTAAAAAAAATGCTGGATCTAATAAATCCATGTTGCATCCCAACTCATCCCTCTTTCTAAGAAATAAGGGTAACAAATTATATTTTGGATAATTGTTCTCCTCTTGACTATGACTAATGCCTAACATCCAGTTGGAATCTGTCTTCTAGCAATCTATTAGGATTTTTCTCTTCTTTCAAACTATGAGTCTTCCTGTTGTTTCTTATGCCAAGAATGGAATAGTTATTTTGGAAGTGGCATCAAAGAAAAAGCCTGTACTCATCATAAACCCATGTAAGCATCCATAATGAGGAAGGAAAAAAGATGAAGTAAGCCTTAGGGACCATAACTGAGATTTAATCTTGATACTTAGGGGAGTTGCTCGCATTTGTGGTTTCTAAGCCATAATGAAAGAAACCCAAACTTAGCATGATGGAAGAATCTAGATAAAGGATTCCCAATGGAGGAGAATTTAAACTTAGTTTTCTTTTTTATATTCCATATTCGGTGTCTATAGAGTACACGAACAGTCTCCATACTGCAGTTCATTTACTTCACATAAAAGAAGTAAAGTCATAAAAAATCCAGATGTTCCTTGCACTTCTAGAGGGCGTCGATTACCTACCAGTTGAAAGGACTCAGAAAGGAAGATTTTATTTTATTTTATTTTTTAAAAAAATCACAATTGTAGTCAGGATTTATTATCTTCTGACTCTGAGCAACTATCTTCTGCTATTTAATTAAATGGACCCCTCTATTGCTTTCAGTCTACTAATAAGGAATAAATTTAAATTAAAAATCCTGAAGAATGTGTGTGTGTGGGGGCAAACTCTAATATGTATTTTAGTTTTTACTTGTTTCTTTTCTCAAAGAAATAAATAAAGCCATTTCTCTTTTCTCATGAATCAAACTTATGTTGACAAGAGGTAATCGCTCCTGATTTGTGCCACTGCTGTGGAAACTCAAAGAACAAAACTAAATTTGTAGAAATTTTGAGGCATCGATCATTCCTAATATATGAATGGCATCAAATATTATAAAAGAAGAAAGCCTCCTAATTCCTCATCAGCACCGTGCTATTTGGTAACGCCAGAGGATTAAATATAAGCAAACACATTCATGTATCTCTCTACTTGAGACCTAACCTGACATCTTTATTGAGCAGCATAAATCCATTTAGAAAGTTGTGACTTAAATTAAAGTCTGTGAAAAGAAAAAGAGAGACAGAGACAGGCAGGCAGAGGATAATCATGACAAAGGACATTTCCAGGCAGCTGCTGGAAATATGTTACTTCCAGGCATACATTATGGGTCATTTCATAAACTGAAATTTTACCCTTTCGTAAAATTGAGAGCCAGTTTGGTCTGGTGGTGAAGGCACCAGCTACAAACCAGGAGATGGTGAGTTCTAGTTGGACCTTAGGAATGAAAGCTGGCTGGGTAACTTTGTTCTATAACCAGGAGATTGGGACAACTGCTGAGTGACTTTGAACCAATCTCCTGAAGACTGGAATTTCTAATCTGACCTTAGGCATAAAAGCCAGCCTAAGGGTTGGACGATGTTGGAGTAATCACCAGGAGACTGGGAGTTCTAGTCTTTCCTGAGGCAGGAAAGTTGGATGAATGACTTTGAGCCCATCACCAGGGGATGGTGAGTTCTTGTCTCACCTCAGCCATGAAAGTCAGCTGGTTGACTTCGGACCAATCACCTGGAGATAGTGAGTTCTAGTCCCGCCTTAGGCTTGAAAGCTGGATGGGTGACTTCAGGCCGATCACCTTCTTTAAGAGTCCCATTAACTTTGGGAAACTTACTCTTTTAACATACTTTTTATTGGGTTCCAAAACACATTGAGACCCATATTTTAGAAACCCAGAGGACATGAGACATTTCAGCTCATTGGATTCCCCTATAGAGTCACTGTCCAAACACAGATCCCATTTTAAGCCCTGGGTAACTGAACCGTGGTTTAGTCTGACAAGCTTCCTTTTTTTTAGCCTGGCTACCAAATCATAAACAAACCAGATGGCTGGGTTCCTACTCAGGACCCATAGCTGAAAGACAGACACTTGCAAATAGAGCAAAATACTCATGAAATTCAGATTCATTAAAAGTGCTGTGGCATCAAGATCCCTTGAAAAGAAACACTGCGGCACAATTGATCTATATAAGATCAAGGTGTACAGTTTGCAGAAAGCTCAGATCGCTGATGAACCGCTTCCTCTGATATCTTTTGCTAAGATAACGATTCTTGAACTAATAAGGGGTTTTCTAAACTGTCAGATAATCTTTGAAAAAAAGAATGTTCCTCTCATTACAAGCACATCAAAAAAAAAAAAAAAGATGTGAGAGAGGAAAAACACAGTTGCATTTTGTTCTGTGCAAGTGAATAGTGAACGACTAATAATGCAGATTTTTTTTTTTTTACTCCCTAAAAAAGTACACACATATTGATAGAAACTGAGGGGTCCTGGATGCTCAGAGCTGGGTGGATTTCTTGCAGATATTTCATTGCCCAGGTGCGTAACAATGTCAGTGCTAGGAGGAAATAGGGTTTGTGGAGAGGAGGAGGAGGAGGAGGAGGAGGAGGAGGAGGAAAAGAAAAAAAGAAAAAGAAGAGGAGGAGGAAGAGGTGAAGGAGAAAGAGGAGGAGGAGGCTGTGGGGTCCTTGGTACCCTCTGAGCTTGCAGGCATTTCATGACCAACTAAGTAACATAATCAGTGCTAAAAGTGATCAGTTTGCTCTCATTTTATATTCCAGTGACTTATATTCTAGAATATAAAATAAGAGCAAATCCCACTCCTACTAGCGCTGATGAGAGTACTTAGTTAGGTCATGAAATGGCTGTAAGAAAACTACCAAGCTCAGAGAGCATCAAGGACCCCACATCATACATATTTTAATGAAAATGTGCAAATCATTATCAACCTGAGCATTGGATAAGTCCATTGAACAGGCCCTGCTCGGATCTCTTTAGATGAGGAAAGCCTTGGATGAAATAAATCAAGTAAATACTAAATACTAAAATATAAGACATGCTTCAACCCAAAGGATATGATGACTCCATAGTGAGTCTGGAACTTCAGCCTTGGAGGCAGAAGCTCAGCTGGTGAAACAATGGCTCTGGTTTTGCTTTTCGCCTTTTGCTTCCTCTCCAATGGGAATGAGAAAGCATTGATATCCAGAGGAAAGTCAGAGCTTGCAATTGCAATCATTCTCAAGCTACCGATTAGTGGGTGTCTCATTTCCAAGCTATGGACACTGCACATGGAAAACAGATGCTGGTGAGAGAAAACAGGCCAGAGCTGATTTGATTAATCAGTGAAATTAATTGCAGATTAAAGTGATTGTACAAAGCAACTTTGCAATTTGGGAAGGGTTTGCAGCAAGTTTTCCCTAGTACACTGGTTGTTCATGGAAAGTGATGTATCTGGATCATGTACAGACTCAACTGTACAGAGACCCTGTTTGCGTTACAGCAATTAACTCACTCCCTAGGCTGCCCAGCATCTTGGTTTTTAATGTTAATCTTTAACTTTTTATTACACTTTAATTGTTGTTGTTTTTTTGCATTTTTTAACCTTTATTATACTGTGAGCTTCCCAAAGTTGCTGTATAAGTGAGATGGGTAGCATAGAAATAGAAATAGCACTTAGATTTATATACTGCTTCATAGTGCTTTACAGCCCTCTCTAAGCAGTGTACAAAGTCAGCCTCTTGCCCTCCCCCCAACAATCTCGGTCCTCATTTTATCGACCTTGGAAGGATGGAAGGATGAGTCAACCTTGAGATGGTCAGGATCAAACTCTTGGCAGTGGGCAGAGTTTGCAATACTGTATTCTAACCAGAGGTGGTATTCAGCAAGTTCTGACCAGTTCTGGAGAACTGGTAGCGGAAATTTTAGTAGTTTGGAGAACTGGCAAATACTGTCTCTTACTGGAGATTTTACATTATCCATCCCCTGCCACTCCCACCAAGCCACACCCACAGAACAGGTAGTAAAAAAAAATGAATCCTACCACTCATTCTAACCACTGCATCCCCATGGCTCTTCCAATATGGGATGGGATGGGATGGAGTGGAGTGGAGTAGAGTGGAGTGGAATGGAATGGAACTGAAAGGAGTAGAAGAGAATAGAATAATTACTCTTGGTAGTAAGGACTCTCTGAGTCTGGCCTAAAGACTACTAGCTCATTGCACAATTCTCTGCCCTGTAAAAGTCTGCTCAAAGCCAGAAAATGTTTATCACTCATACTGCATGGATTATATTGTCCTTTTGTCATCACTTCCTGCTACAATCTGAAACCTACGTTTTCAGAAAAGATCTACCTCCATCTGCAACCTGTTAAATTGGGGGTGCCGTATCCAAGTAAGTGGTGGCCTGGTTCTTCGAAGACCAGATCATGTTCTATGTGGGGTCCTTGATGGTCTCTGAGCATTGTGGTTTTCTTGCAGATGTTTCATGACCCAACCAGGTTGATATCATCCAACTGATGATTTTTGTTCTTTCGGTAATGAATCATCTGCAAGAAAGCCACCAAGCTCAGAGACCCCCAAAGACCCCACAATTCAGCCCCCAGCTACAAATATTCTCTTCTAATTTATTTTTCTGTTGCTAAGACTCTTCCAACCAAGATAGATTAAAACCAGGGACTTCCATGGAACTAACCACTTCTCCAGGAAGTTGGTGAAGGCTGTAGCAGTGCAAATGATAATTAACATTCTTCCAAACTATCATTTAAGCCTTTGGTGTTATGCAAATCTATTTAAATGTAATCAGCATATCAACCAAAAGGTAGAGGAATACTCAACTGGGAATGCTTTAATCATTTGCTAGTCCTCTTTACAAGGCACGTATATATTTCATATCCCCATGGCTCCATGAATGGCTTTGATTTCTAAGCAAATTATAAAGAGATAATCTCTGAGGCAATTAGATTAGATGAAGCGTCTTCTTTTTCAATAATTTTCCTGGCCTAAAAATGAGGATTTGCATAAAACAAGCCAAATACAGACAATTGTGTCTTTTGCTTGGAGATGACTTTGCGTTTGAAACGTCCCTCAAGTCTAGCAAGAATCCATGAATGGCCCTTAGAATATGGAATAATAGGCTTGGAAGGGACCTTGGAGGTCTTCTAGTCCAACCCCCTGCACAAGCAGGAGGCCCTATGCCATTTCAGTCTCTTTTTAAAAGTTTCCAGTGATGGAGCACCTACAGCTTCTGAAGGCAAGCTGTTCCATTGATTGTTCTCGTTGTCAGGACATTTCTCCTTAGTCCTAGGTCCATTAGTCTTTTGAGAAGCTCCCTTAACCCCTTTAGAAGGATCCAGATGATTTATCACTCTCTTGATTGTGCCCAACAGTAATTGCTTTTGAAAGACAACAACCGAGCTCAGAGAGCACCAAGGATCTCACAGCTCAACCCCGCTCTGCCAATATCATCTTCTCTCTTTGCCATTTCTAGCTATATTAAATATTTTCAAAAGCAGCAGAGAGGCATGGAATTTAGCTGTTGGTTGTAATATTGCATGAAAACGCTCCCAACAGCAGTAGCTTTGTTGCAATCAAGGACGTGCTGAAAACAGACATAGACATAAAATAACAGAGTTGGAAGGGACCTTAGAGGTCTTCTAGCCTGACTCCCTTGAGCAGAAAACCCTGTTCCATTTCAGACAAGTAACTAACTGTCCAGTCTCTTCTTAAAAGCCTTCAGTGATAGAGCACTTCTGTAGGCAAGGTGTTCCACTGCTTAATTGTTCTCACTAATTTGTCCATACTTTTAAGTTGCTTCTCTCCTTGATTAGTTTCTACCCATTGCTGCTTGTCCTGCCTTCGGGTGCTTTGGAGAATAGCTTGACTCCCTCTTCTTTGGGGCAGCCCCTGAGATATCAGAACACTGCTATCATGTCATCATCAGTCCTTGTGTCAGGGTTCCAAGTAATAGACCCATAACAAGCAAAACTCTGAGGCAGGTAAAGTCCTGAAAGAAAAGCTTTACTGGAAATATCATATTGGCACAGATCTGGTGAAAACCGACTCTGAAGATTCCCGTGATTTTCAGTTAATTAAAAGTAAAAGTTTGTCACTGTCTCAAAACAATCAGTCACATATTCTAATCACAGTGCTGGCTGGTTGTCTGGTGGCATCACTCCACTTTCCTCTGACCATGTGTAAAAATGCCCTTGGTTCTCAAGAGAAAGTAATTTGTTTTGGTTACAAAACCCCAGCTATCTCAAATCCCCCCTCCCTATCCCTCATCTCCAGTGTGGCAACACAGAAGCTGTCAAGATGGCTTCAGTTAGGTCAGCTTCAGGGTTGACACCTTCTTTTCATTAAACTAGACATACCCAAATCCAGCAACCGTTCTTTATATGTTTTAGCCCCCAGTCCCCTAATCCTCTTTGTTGCTCTTCTCTGCACTCTTCCTAGAGTCTCAACAAAAAAATTTTTTATATTGGCGGAGACCAAAATTGGATTCCGTATTCCCAGGGTTAGAAAGTGTCATTGGCAAATGCCACCTTTTTGGAGCATACAATGCAGAATAGAAAGTCTGACAGCGTTTGATTTAACGTGTCTCTTTTAAATGATACGAAATATGCCAGGGCCAGGGGTGGGGCTGTTGGGGGTTCTCAGTGTCGTGTCCGGAAATAAGCTCAGAGTCGGTGACTTCAATTAAAAGCTCTTTATTTTTAACAAGTGAACCGAACCGGCGAAAGGTAAAAAGCCCGCGGCTTTTATACCTTTCGCAAGGCTGCCGCGGCCAATGGCAGCGATTCAAGTCTCCCGCTCTCGGTTTGCACCAATCGCGGGAGACCTAAATCGGGCCAATCAGAAATCCCCGTGCCTTGGCCAATCAAGGCTCGGGGATTTCGAGTATACCATTTTAATACATAACACCCCTCCCCCCTTGGTACGGTCCGTCAGGTGGTGTAGTCACGCAGGTAGGCGGGGCTCCGTCGAGTCCTAGTTGACCTGCGCAACTCACTTTCCTGTTGTATCTCGGCCGGAGCGGTCGTTCCTTTGGCTGCTCCTGCCTCTTCGCGAACCGGCTGGATGATCGGGCCGGTTCTTTCGCCGTGGCTCCCGCCTGGGCCTACCGGGTCGGTTGAGCTGCGGATTTCGCCGCTCCCGCTTGGCTTCTCCGAGTCGGTAGAGCTGGCCAGACGGTTCTTCTCCGGAGGGGACTCGCGATGGCTGTTTTCTGGTGAGTATTTCTGGTTTATTTTATTTTGCGATTGTCTTTCCGGGTATTCCCTCCCCCCTTGGTTCGCTTCTTGGGGGTTGAGGACAGTCGCCGTTCGGGACCTTAACTGGTCAATATGCCGTTTCCAGGCTCGCCCATCCGTGGTTTGGAGCCGGTACAACTTTGGACCAGTGACTTGTGTTATGACGGCTGGGATCCATAGGGGGTCCCCCGTCATGTTTTTTGCGTAAACTAGGTCACCTGGGTTAAATGTCCGGAACCTGGAGCTGGAGTCTGGGGGCTGCTCCGGGTTGTAGGTCAGGTGCAGTCTGTCAAGTGGAGACCTCAGCTTCCTGCCCATTAACAGCTCTGCCGGACTCTTGTTGGTTGTAGTGTTGGGAGTGATGTGTTGTATGAAGAGTAGGCGGTTGATTTTGTCGTTGATCTCCCCGTGGTCCATTTTCCTGAGGGTCTTTTTTGTAAATTGGACCATCCGTTCCGCCCTACCGTTCGCCGCCGGATGCGCCGGTGCTGTCAATGCGTGGCGGATGCCCTTCTCTGCCAGGAACCGTTCGAAGTCGATGGAGGTGAATTGGGGCCCGTTATCTGAGACGATGACGTCTGGGAGGCCGTGTGTGGAAAACAGTTTACACAGTTCTTTTATGACAGCCTCTGTGGTGGTGGATTTCATGTCAGCCACCTCTAGCCAATTTGAGTATGTGTCGACTGTGATTAAGAATGTATGTCCATTTGTGGGGCCCGCAAAGTCAAGATGGATTCTGGACCAGGGCCCTCGTGGTGTTTCCCAATCCCGGATGGGTGCCGTGGGTGGGCTAGCTCTGGTCTCCTGGCATCGGTGGCATTTGGCGACCCATGCCTCAATTTGCTTGTCCATCCCTGGCCACCAAGCGTAGCTTCTGGCCAGGGCTTTAGTCCTGACGATGCCAGGATGACCCTCATGTAGCATCCTCAAGACCTTTTCTTGCAATCTATCTGGAATTACCACCCGGTCACCCCATAGAATGCATCCTTTCAGTAGTGACAGTTCGGTCTGGCGCTGGCGGAATGTTTTAAAAGTCTCGTCACAGTCCTTTTCCGGCCAGCCTTTTTCTAACCAATGCAAGATTCGTGCCAGACGCCTGTCCTTAATGGTTTCCCTGGCAATGTCGGATGCGGTAATAGGTAAACTTTCTATGCTCAGGGTATTTGTGGTAGGTGCTGGGTCAGGTTCAGAGTCAGGTAAGGGCGAGCGGCTTAAAGCGTCCGCGTGCGAGATTTTCTTACCTGGCTTGTGTAACAGTTCGTAATTGTAGGCTGCCAGGAATTCCGACCATCTTGTCATTCGGGGTGACAAGATGTTGGGTGTGGCTCGGTTTCCCGGGAGGATGCCCAACAGAGGCTTGTGATCCGTCACAATGGTGAACGGGCGGCCGTACAAGTATTCATGAAAACGTTTGACGGCGGCAACTATAGCCAAAGCTTCCTTGTCCAGCTGGCTATAGTTGCGCTCTGGTTTGGTCAGAGTCCTGGAGAAAAAGGCGATGGGTGCTTCTCTCTGGTCTGGGAGGGTGTGGCTGAGGACAGCGCCGACGCCGAAGGGTGATGCGTCGCAAGTGACAGCTAGTGGTAAAGTCTCACTAAATTGCATCAGGACAGCATCGGAGGTGAGGAGGTCCTTGGTTTTTTGAAAAGCGGCTTGTTCTCGCCTCCCCCAAGTCCAGGCTGCCTTCTTGTCTAGGAGTCTATGTAAGGGCTCCGCCGCCGTTGCCTTTTGAGGTAGGAAAACATTATAGAAATTTAGTAATCCTAGGAATGCTTGTAATTCCGTTTTGGATCTTGGGGTGGGGGCTTCCTTGATGGCTTTTATTTTTTTAGTTGTAGGGTGAATGCCCTTTTGGTCTAGGAGATAGCCCAAAAACTCTACTTGCTTTGTACATAGATTGCATTTCTCTCGCTTAACCTTAAGTCCTGTTTCTTTAAATTTTGTTAAGACTTGTCTGAGTCGCGTCTCTAACTCGGCTTCATTTGGCGCCGCTATTAGTACGTCGTCAAAATAGGGCACCACCCCTTTTATGCCCTGTAACAAACGTTCCATCAGGCTTTGAAAAATGCCTGGTGCCACACTGACTCCGAATTGGAGCCGGTTACACTTGAAGGCCCCCCGATGTGTTACTATTGTTTGGGCTTCCGCCGTTTTCTCGTCTACCGGCAGCTGCTGATATGCCTGGGCAAGGTCGAGTTTTGCAAAGACTTTGCCCCCTCCTAGTGAGTGTAGTAAATGTTGTACTATAGGGACTGGGTAGGCGCTTTGTTGTAACGCGCCATTTAGGGTGGCCTTATAGTCCCCGCAAATTCTCACTGACCCGTCCGGTTTTACTGGGGTCACTATAGGGGTCTCCCATCTGGCATGGTCTATCGGTTGTAATACCCCCTGTTTGACGAGTTTGTCAAGCTGCTCGTCAATTTTTGGTTTTAATGCAAACGGTACCCTTCTAGGTTTAAGTCTCTTAGGGGGAACCCTTGGATCTAAGTCAAATGAGATAAGGGGCCCCTGGTACTTGCCCAAGCCTCCATCGAACACCTCCTGGAACTCCTGGGTTAGCCGCTGTTCCCAAGCTTCGATGGTGACTTGGTTGACACCTGTCAGCGCGATGTTAAGCGGGGCGAACCATTGTAGACCCAGTAGGCTTGGGCGGTTGCGATCGACGATTGTGAGTGGTAGTTGTTCAGTGTGGCCTTTGTAGGTTATGTTGAAATTCTTGGTGCCTACTACCGGGACACGGTTCCCTTGGTAGTCTTTAATGATGATCTTTTGTGTCTGCACGTTTCTCTTTTGTAGAGTGGGCACCAGTCTTTTGATTTCACGCCATGCAATCATGGAAAGGTAGGACCCAGAGTCCACTTCCATCTTGCATGGCTGGCCCTCTATATATACTTCTACATGTATTTTTCTGGCGCCGTCGGAGGTGGCGTGGCCGATGGTCACCGTCTGATGGGTCTCTTCTTTCCGTCGACCGTCGCCGCTTCTTTGAGATCGTTGAGCGCGGTCCCATCGACCGTCTGGCTGTCGTTCTCTGGTTCTGGGCGGGGAGTTTTCTCTCCGTCTGTCATGCTGTTCCCATTTGGGCGGGCTGCGAGTCTTCTTTTGGCGGCAAACTCGGGCGATGTGACCCCTTCGTTCACAATGCCTACAGATAGAGTCAAAAAATCGGCATTCTGACCTGGGGTGGTCGCCGCCGCACCCGGCGCAGCTGGTCCTCGACTTATGGCCTTTTCGACTTCGTTGATCGCCGCGTCCCGTCTGTACTCGGTGAATGTCCTCCTCGTCTTCAGACGTGCTGGAGTTTGACTGGTATTCACCGTAGTGTGCGGTTGCTTCACTTCTCGCGTCGGCCGACCTTGCCGGGTTGTTGTTCCCGCCCTTCGCGTCAGATCTTCGCATGCTGTCTGCCGACGTGCGTGTTGCTTCAGCGGCTGCGGCGGCTGTAAGGGCATCGGCTAGGCTGATGTCGCCCTTGGCCATAAGTCGGCTCTGCAGTGTAGGATCCCATAACCCGAGTACGAAGCGGTCTCTTATGAGACTGTTGAGACCCTCGAACTCACAGAGTCCTCCCAGGCGCCGCAGTTCTGCGACGAAATCGCTCAATTTTTCGTCGGGCTTCTGGTTTCGGCGGTAAAACTCGTTGCGCCGTATTAGGATGGGGACCTTGGGGGCATAATGGCGCCGCAGTATTGGTTCGAGGACGTCCCAGTCCATGGCGGTTGCGTCTGCCGGCTTGGCTAATGCCTTAGCCATCTGGAAGACCTCTGGTCCGCAGTGTGTAAGGAAGACAGCGCGTTTCAGCGGGCCCGGGGCGTCCTTCATGCCGGCGCATTCTAGGTACATTCGGAACCGATCCGAATACGATTCCCAATCTTCGGCGGCAGGGTTGAAGGGGGCGGGCGGTGCTATCTTAGCCATCTTAGTGCTGTCGCTGGTTCTTAGGTGGACACGGGGTTCGGTTCAGGGGCGAGATCCCATCCTCGTCGCCAGTGTCGTGTCCGGAAATAAGCTCAGAGTCGGTGACTTCAATTAAAAGCTCTTTATTTTTAACAAGTGAACCGAACCGGCGAAAGGTAAAAAGCCCGCGGCTTTTATACCTTTCGCAAGGCTGCCGCGGCCAATGGCAGCGATTCAAGTCTCCCGCTCTCGGTTTGCACCAATCGCGGGAGACCTAAATCGGGCCAATCAGAAATCCCCGTGCCTTGGCCAATCAAGTCTCGGGGATTTCGAGTATACCATTTTAATACATAACACTCAGGAGTTCAGGGGAGCCCCTAGCTAAGATTCTGTCCAGTTTGGAGAAGCCCCAAATCCCACTTCTGGCTCGCCCCGCACACCCCTTCCCTCACCTCCCAGGAATCCCCATGCGGCCCATTTTGGATACAGGTAAATGCAGGGCACACATAGAGGCTCAGTGTCATGCCCCTGTTAGAATCTGACTTTGAGGGAGAGGAGGAACAACTGATAGGAGTGGGAGTGGGAGTGTGGCTTTGGAGGTTGTGGAGGAAACTGGGGAAGGGCACAGGTCTGCTGGACATTCAGAGCAAGATCCAGACCCATCCCCTCTCTTCATCCTAGGGCACACAGGGAGGAGCGGATGAGGGAGAAATGTGAATGGCGTGGTCTACGGGGGAGGAAAGGGCCTTGATCCCCTTAATGGGCTGCAGCTGGGAGGACTCTTTAAAAGGACAAACTGCGCATGACTCAGTGCTGGAAGCAAAGCATAAAAATATTTCTAGTCTGTCATTTCTTATCTGAGTTCTGGTGTCCTTCCCAGTGTGTGTATTTCGATATCTGTGGACGTCTTCAGGCCTTTATCCTGCCTTGTCTCATTAATTGTTTCCGTGTGGTTTGTGTTGTTTTTTCCTATTTACAATTTATATGAGTCTGAATGGAAGTTCTTCCTTTTCGCAACTGTTTGTGGCGGAGTTTTTTCTCCAGTCAATGATAATTGGACCTTGGAGGCCAAGTTGAAGGAATGGGAGGGACTTCACCTGCTTTTGTGACTTGGTTGCTTTCGTATCCCACCCTAGGTCATCACATTTGGGGAGGGGGAGAAACGGGCCTCTCGGAAGTTTGCGAAGGCCGGAAACGAGACTATTTCCAGCTTCCAGAGAACCTCCGGAGCCCAGGGAGGGCAAAACGACCCCCTGGTGCAGGAGGCCAACTAGGCCACACCCACCATGGTCACATCCATCCAACAACCAGGAAGAGAACACTTTGCTAAAATTTTTGAAGCCCACCTCTGTGCCAGGCATGTGTGCTGTGTCTCGACTCTCAGGGCTAAATCTCATTTGATGCCTGGTGAAAGGTTGACTTGGGAGGATCAAAAGTTTAGGGAGACACCCCTCTCTCCATGATCCAAAAATCATCAAAGGCAGAAGCTTCAAAGCTGCAGACAAGGGCTTGCTGCTCGACGTTTATGCAGACATTTCTCTCCCTTGCAGAGAGAAAGGCCCCGAGCCACCAACAAGTGTGTATTCTGCAAAGTAACGGAAGAGTGATTAATTATTTGTAGGAAGACTCCACAGGCTCTCCCTGTTTTTCAGGTGACTGTCCCCTCTCACTGCGATAAAAGGAGTGATCTCATTAGCTTAAACCAGCAGGGCTTCTGTTAAATTCAGACTTCAATCCCTCATGTTGTGCCACCTGTTAAGCCACGGTGTGTTATTCTGAGGTCAAAACCCCCAAACCCTCCTTCTCACTTGGAGTGCAGTGATCTTTGAGAACAAATAGGCCCAGCAGGAATCTGGGGCTGGCTGAGGAATTGAAAGAGAATACATTACTTATAAAAAGCAAAAATATTTGGGGAAGAGGGAACAGCTCTCAATGGCTTCCCTGCACTTAGCCGGTTCAACAGATTGCTACCTGAAAATAGGGAAAGAAATGACGTGTGCAATAGGATAGGAAGAAGAATAGAATAGAATAGAATAGAATAGAATAGAATAGAATAGAATAGAATAGAATAGAATAGAATTCTTTATTGGCCAAGTGTGATGGGACACACAAGGAATTTCTCTCCGATGGAGCACCCACAAATTCTGGAGGATGATTAATTGTTCTCACAATCAGGAAGTTCTAGGTTGGATTTCTCGTTTATAAGCATCCATCCATTACTTCTTGTCCTGCCCTCAGGTTTTTTTGGAGAATAGGTTGACCTCTCTTCTGTGACAACCCCTCAAATATTGGAAGACTGCTATCATGTCACTCCTAATCCTTCTCATTGTTAGATTAGACATACCCAGTTCCTGAAAACCTTCAACGTATGTTTTAGCTTCAGGCCTCTAAATCATTTTTGTTGGTGACCAAAATTGAATACAATATTCAAAGTGTGGTCTTTAAATTGAAATTGAAATAAATTTAAAGGAGCATCCTGGACAGCCACAGCAGGTAGACCAAGTTCAAGAATCAACTCTATGGGAAAGCTAGACCTATCTTTTTATTCCCTTTTTAAAAAGTTGATTTAGTTGGCAATCTTGTTGAAAGCAATTGCGTCCCATTAGAGTGGCCATTGAAGTTTCTGGCCAACTGTGGAACTTGTAATTTTGACATATTGTTATTTGGTTCCTGATTTTGTTCTTAAGAGTAGACTCTTGATTCTTAATTCTCACCTCTTATCTTCTTTTAAGACCTCCATTCAACTAGACCTTGTTTTCCTGATGGGTTTCCATTGCATTGTAATTCCATTTTAAATGCATTCGTCTACATTTTATTTCTCATTCTAATAGTGTTCGGTTCCATTTTTTTCCCCATTGATTTTGGTGGAGGCTGTTCTTGAAATTTTGCAGCCTATTTTCATCAAAACAGCATGAAATTTACAGGGTTCTATTATGTCCTCAGGATACAGATTGTCCCAGAGGTAAATGGAAGAAAACAAAAGCTAGAGTCAAAAATGAAAATGAGAGTACTTAATTTTTTGGCTTCGGGTTTCCTTTTTTCTTTTTTGCCTTTCATTTTAATGAGAAAGAAATGAAAAGTAACAGAAAACAATTGCATTGTTCTCTTTTGTTATTCTTTTTGAAAATGAGTGTATATTTTTCCTTTCTGTGGTTCCTCCTACACTTTCATCAAACTATCCTTGTGTTCATTCATCCATAGCTGAACAATTTTCCTCACTCTTCTATTGGAGAGATTTTGTCATTATGTTACATTGTTTGACTATAGAAGGCAGGATGAGAAGCAAGGAATGAAAACTAAGGAGAGAAGCAATCGAGAACTAAGGAGGTGTTTCCTGAAAGGCAGAATAGTTAAACAGCGGAAGGGCTTGACTCCAGAAGCTGTTGGTGCTCCATCACCGGCGGTTTTTGAAAAGAGATTGGACAACCATTTGTCTGAAATGGCTCAGGGTGAAACAAGGGGTTGCTGAAACAAGGGGTTGACTAGAAGACCTTCAAGGTCCTGCCCAATTCTATTAATTCTGTTAGGGCAATACAGAAGCAAATAGTACAAGGGGGTGGGTGGGGAAACAATGAAAATTCTTCAGTTTTGAAGAATGCTTGTGGTCTTGGGGAACTTCTTAATTTGCAAAATTCTGGGCAGTCCTTGGAAATGGAAAGTGAAATGCTGAATTAGTACAATATCGTAAAGGTAAAGACTCCCCTCGCACATCCGTCCGAGTCGTTCCTGGCTCTAAGGGGCAGTGCTCATTTCCGTTACAAAGCTGAAGAGCCAGTGCTGTCCAAAGATATCTCTGTGGTATCTGAAGGCGCATAGAACATTGTTCCCTTCCCACCAAAGGCGTCTCTATTGTTCTACTTGCATTTTTACATGCTTTCAAACTGCTATGTTGTCAGAAGCTGGGACAAGGAACAGGTGCTCACTCTGTTATGTGGCGCTAGGGGTTCGAACCGCCGAACTGCCGGCCTTTCTGATCGACAAGCTCAGCATCTTAGCCGCTGAGCCACCGTGTCCCTCCATAGTACAATATACTCCAAGGGAAATTAAAGAGAGCTTGTAGGATGGAATGTACTTCTCCACCCCTAAAATATCATTAGTGTCTTAATTAAAACAAACCTACTTGTAAACATTCACATTCATTGAAAGGACCAGGGATAGGCGTGTTATATTTCTCACAAAGCTGCTTTGCTTTATCACATGAATGCAATGGGTAGATTCAGTTGCAGAATTAACTCGCTTGGTCCTTAAAACAGAGAGAGAAGGGGAAAAAATGGCACCATATGGTTGGATTTAAATGAAACTTCAAAACTGGGGAAATATAATCCCAAGGATTCAATGGGTTATCTTAAATTCCAGGACATAATTTTTCTTTTTTCTTTTTTATCTTTTATAAGGGAGACAACCTATAAAGGACTGAGCCTTTAAATTTTGGGAAGGGATTTTTTTTATAAAGCTGAACTAGTTTCTTCTTCTTCTTCTGTCTCTTGGCAGAAGCAGTGTTTTTTTTTTTTTGCAAATCACTTAGATTTTAATGATGTCTAAAAAGGCTTCTGGTGTAACGTCCGGGGTAACACCCAAATGTCTGTATTAAATGTATATGTTGTATAAAAAGCATCTGGTATGATGTTGAAGAAGACTTTTGACAGTCTCTTGCACTGCGAGGAGATCCAATCAGTCGATCCTTAAAAGAAATTAACCCTATGAGTGTGTATCTTTACTTTCTGTGGTTCCTCCTACACTTTCATCAAACTATCCTTGTGTTCATTCATCCATAGTTGAACAATTTTCCTCACTCTTCTACTCTTAACTGCAGGAACTGAGTATGTCTAGTCTAATGAAAAGAAGGACCAGGGGTGACATGATAGCAGTGTTCCTCAGAGGCTGTGTTATCTCAGGGGCTGCCCCAAAGAAGAGGCAGTCAAGCTATTCTCCAAAACACCCGAGGACAGGATAAGAATCAATGGGTGGAAACTAATCAAGGAGAGAAGCAACTTAGAACCAAGGAGGAACTTCCTGACAGTGAGAATAATTAACCAGTGGAACTCCTTGCCTCCAGAAGTTGTGAATGCTCCAACACTGAAGGCTTTCAGAAAGAGATTGAACAGACATTTGTTGAGGATAGTATAGGGTTTCCTACTCAAGCAGAGAATTGGACTAGAAGTCGTACAAGGTCCTTTCCAACTCTGTTTCCATTCCATTCCATTCCATTCCATTCTATTCTATTCTATTCTATTCTATTTTCCTTCCTTCCTTCTCTATTCTATTCTATTCTATTCTATTCTATTCTATTCTATTCTATTCTATTCTATTCTATTCTATTCTAGCATTATTGATGCAATGAACATGAATCTGGGAAACTCCGGGAGATAGTGGAGGATGGAGGGAAGGGGCTGGAGTGCTATTATCCATGGGGTAGTTAAACTGTTAGATGACCTTCAAGGTACTTTGATGTATTTTAAATATATTTTGACATGGTTTATAAACAACAACTCAAATCCCACATCTTGTTTTTTTGAAGGCTGACAATCTCAAAGGTTGTACTTGAGTAGCAGTGGATAATCTATGAGTGTTAAAAATTTGGTTCATTTAGTGGGAACTGGTATATAATAAATTTAATTGTCCTCTTCAAAATGGAAGCCGCATAACTGGCCTCACAAATCATAGCTTTTTTATTAAAAAAATATGTGACCTTTGTTAATTATCGTGTTTCATGAATTGCTTACAATTTATTAAATGTTCTTTCCTGCTCTATTGGGAAGATTAAATTGAGATTGATTAATGCAGAAAAGAAACTGAGCTGTATCAGCAAATCTGCATTTTTCCCAATCCTATTTTCAGATATTCAGTCCAATTTATGCAACAAAATTGTTATATGGCTATTGATTCGATTATCCATCACTGGAGGTTTTCAAGAAAAGATTGGAAAACCATTTGTCTGGGGTTGTATGGGGACTTGGGCAGGGGGCTGGACTAGATGATCTCCAAGATCCTTTCCAACTCAATGATTCTATGAATTATAGAGTTTGAGAGGTTCTGTATGTTCTAAATGGCACATCAAGAGGAGCCATAATTCTCCTCTTGGAAAAAAAAAACCTGGAAAAGTTTGATACATCTGTTTTTTGTTTTTTGCAAAAGATCACCTTGGATAATAAGGGGGGAAAGTACAAGGTATCTATGGACAAATTATCCCCTGAAATGTGGAACTCTAAAATCCCTGAAATATCTCTGTTGCTATGGTAATGTGACTTAACTCAAGTGCTCCAGGTAAGGAAATGGTTGTAAATATTCTCTGTTCATTGTCTAGTTGCTGCAGGCTGCAATTGTCATAAATGTTTTCTATTTATTTTTACTTATTTATTACATTTGTACAGCTGCCCATCACACATGAAGGTGACTAAAAATGTAATCAGTGGCTTGTTGCTCTCAGGTTTCTGAGGCCTGCAGGTAAACTTCTAAGCAACTGCTTGGGTTTAGCTGCTAGAACATCTGTCTTCAACCATGTAACTTTTATGCCAGGGATATCAAACTTGCGGCCCCTGGGCCAGAAGTGTCATATGCTGGCCCCACCCCTGCCTGGTTTAGTGAAGGGGGAAAAATGTTCTGATACATAACATGATGCCACCGTGCTGACACGAGTTTGACATCCCTATTCCATGCCTACCCAAAGGAATCTTGTCACCTAATGACCAGTGCCAAATTGGCACTAGATAAGAGTTAGCAGAATTCCAGAGAGGTTGGATTTAGAACATTTGTGAGAATGTAAAGACTCCATGCTGATTACTCTCTTGACTCCACCTCCAGGCTCTGCCTATCCTTCTATTACAAATGTGTGCCCTCTCGCTCCTTTTTGGAAGGACTATGGTTTGATTTCATCTAGTAACCAAAATGAAGAGCAACCTAGATAATGACCTATTGCTGTTCTGACCCAGCTCTCCAAGGACGACAAACCCTCTGATGTGAACTCAAAAGATTCTTTCATTAGGACAACCCTGACAAAAAGTTTATCTCGCTGGCTAACAAGTCTGTCTGGCTAGAAGATGAGTAATTGTCTGCCACGTCTATTCATTTCCACCCCCTGCCTTTTATCCCCAGAGCTAGGGTGGGGCTTTGCTACAGCGGTGGCTCTTCTGTCCCGAGGACCGGCTCATAGATTTCTACTGCTCTCCTCTCCTCTGCCTTCTGTGCATGCATGTGTCAGGCACTGGACCAGCTGTTCCTCTTCTTCATCAGCCACTTCCAGACCTGGGAGCTGTTGACTCTCCATTTGAGGACTGAGGGATGGCCCAGGCTCCACCTCTCTCTCTTTCTCTCTCTCTCTCTCTCTCCCCTTGAAATGTTCCCATCTGACAAAAATTCATTAGAAGAATTCCTCTTGGTTTCAATAGATCCTAATCCTTTTCTTTCCTTTCTGTATGACTGGCAAACCATGAAAAATTAGTTGCTGATAAATTTCCCCCAAGGAAATGCATTTATTCTCCACAACAAAGGACATTTGTATTTAATGTTGAAGCCTTTATTATCAGCCGTAAGATGCAGCCTTGCTTCACAGGAATAATTGAGGTAGATTGATGCTTAAATTTAATCTTCCTTTTTTCTTTTTTTAAAAAAATCTATTTTTATGTTGTCTATCAATTACTTCCCACCTTTTCATTATCTGTGAAGATAGAAAGCGAACTTAAAAAGAAGGCTTAGTGGCTTGGCAAATAACAGCTCACAGATTTGAAAAATACATTGCTAAAGTAAGATTTTACCAAAGGATTAAAACTATACAGGGGTTTACTTCTCCTTCAGGCCCTTCTGCTTCTAATGTCACTGGATGGGTGAAGAAAGGACAATGCACAGAACTTTTCAAAATATTTCCATCTAGTGGCCTTTCCACAAACCTCAGTGAATGCTATTTCAATTGTCCCTGGAATAAAAAGAGCTGTTATATATTGTGAGAACCAAAGATATAGCTTATTGGTCTATTAGATTCAATAAGCCCTATGGATGATAGCGGGCCCCAGAAGAAAGAGACATGAACTAAAGTTTTCAGCTAGGATGGTTTCAAAATATACCAGAACTATTTGCAATCCTGCTGAGCTATTGCTAACTGTGAAAACGTATTTTTGCAAAGTATGCACTTGGATGGAAGAATGAAACTGTTGGAAATGAGGAACTGAAAGTAATGCACAGTAAGGAAAGTAAGGAAAGTGACAATTAGTGAAGTGTGTATGTGATTAGAAGAAAAGTATAAAGGATGGAGTTGGAGATCAGCTCAGGGCCCTTTGATTTATGGCAATCCTTGCAGGACCTGCTGTATGTCATTGGACCCCATTGCAATAGCTTATTAGTATTGCTGCTATAATACCTTATATTTATTCATTTCTCATGTTCCAAATTATTAGAAACAATAAACCTCTGATCTTAAAGTAAGGATTCTTGTTTGTGTTGCTGTCTGTTTCCTATTGGTTTTTTTTTTTTTTTTTATGACAATAGAGATGGGAAACTTCAAACCTGTAAAGCTGGAATTGACTCCATTTCCAATCCAAGGCAAAAACCTCTCTGTGAGCCTAGTGACAAAGTCCAGAGAAGAAGCACAGCTACCAAAACAAGTTGCATTAACGGAATTACAGAGTTGGAAGGAACCTTGGAGGTCTTCTAGTCCAACCTCCTGTCTAGGCAGGAAACCCTGCACTGTTTCAGACCAATGGTAATCTGATCTCTTCTTAAAAACTTCTAGTGTTGGAGCATTCACAACTTCTGGAGGCAAGTTGTTCCACTGATTAATTATTCTTACTGTTAGGAGATTTCTCCTTAGTTCTAAGTTGCGTCTCTCCTTGCTGAGTTTCCATCCGTTGCTTCTTGTCCTGCCCTCAGGTGCTTTGGAGAATAGCTTGACTGCCTCTTCTTTGGGGCAGCCCTTCAAATATTGCAACACTGCTATCATGGCACCCTAGTCCTTCTTTTCACTAGATTAGACATACCAATTACCGCAATTGTTCTCCATATATCGGTAGGTAGGCTTCAAATAGAGCCTGCACCCAGTGCATAAAATTGACGTGGCTGTGTAGACAAGAAGAAATCAATTAGCCGCAGTTTAAATGACTTGACACATGGACAGCCTTTTTAGTCGAACAGCCATTTGCAGCTTTAACAGAAGCAAAATTGCTTCGTACAAAGTGAATGGAATAGGATGTGTGAATTTTCATTTTGCTTTTTTTTGTTTTTATTTTTTAAAAACTGCTTATAGCACCTTATTCTGCCAAGTGCTAAATTTCACAAACATAGCTCAAAAACAAATTAAATTTTGGAGTCAGCTTTGGAAATGGAAGGAAAACCCCATTAGATGGAAGGTGAGACTGTGGTTGACTCAATAGATGATAAATCATAGCTTCGGAGCAGTAATCAGGCTGCTGGAGGCAGAAATTGATTGGAAAAAAATTTAATTATGTTGACACTTTAATAATGCTGCCTGGCTGTGTGTTAAGGGGAGAAATGAGAAACGCAACTTAAAAGAATATGTGTCAGCAACAAAGGTCATAAGGTGTCCTTTCACTTAATTTTATAAACTTGTACTCCAAGCTTTATGTGAACCATATTACAGATTTGTCTTACGGCAGCCTAAAATCTGGGTTTGTTGGAGGCTTTGTCAAGTCAGCTTGCCAAAATCTGTTTCATCATCAGCCCTATTTAACTCTCTGCAAGTCTGGAATGTTATATGTAATTTGCTGAAAGCCGAGGTTGCGTTTTATGTTGTTAGTGCTCTGTGTTTTTTGTTGCTATTGAATATCCATTTGTTTATATGAATCTTTCTCTTTCTTTCAACTTTACTGTCTCCTTCTGAGATTTGGGAGATCCTGGGTGGAACAATCTGGAACCCAACTCTAAACCTTGGTAGCATAAAGATGGGCCGATGAGCTCGCAGAATTCTCCAGCCAGCAAGCCAATCCTTCCTGCCAAGGGTTTGTCAAGCTGCCACGATTGAGGAACATTGTGTTAGATATTCACTGTATAGAAGTACTAGCTCGATACCCGAGCTTTGCTATGAAACTATGTGGTTGGGCTTAGTTTTGGGGGAGGAAAATAAGGGGGAAAAATTCTGCCTCTGCCTACTAGCATCCATCAGTATTCACCTGACTAGCATCCTGTCAGTGTGTGAGAGAATTGAGGGCTGTTTGGAAACTGAAGGAGTATTTGCTGTGTGAGCAAGAAGAAGACAGCAAGGAGCCTGGGCGTGGCTTAGCTCAACTGTTCTGTACTAAAGCTGCTTAGTACTGTGAAACTAAAACTGAAACTGAAACTCCCCTCCTCTGCTTGTGTTTTGCATTTTGAACAGATTTCTTTTCAGGTGGGTGGAGGAATAGAACTCCTTAGCATCAGAGCAAGATAATAATAATAATAATAATAATAATAATAATAATAATAATAATAATAATAATAATAATAATAATAATAATAATAATAATAATAATAATAAAGGAAATACTAATGCTCTGATAGTCGTTTCAAAAAATCCTTTCTCAGCAAGCACCTAGAAGCCAAGAGGAACCTATGTACCAAATTTCGAGTTTGTAGGCTTTACAGTTCTGGAGATTTTGTGTCTTTCCATTAACTTAGTTCTCAGCAACTCTATAAAAGGTCCTTTTCCATACCCCTTTTTTTACATTTTGCATCTCATCCAAGAAGCTTCTTTGATTCTACTGTAGGGTGGAGAATGGAAGAATTTATATTCCTTGCAGTCATCTTTCTGCATGTCTTTCAAGGAAAAAACCCAAGAAAGTCCAGTTGCCCCTTGAAAAAGTTCCATTGGGATACCCAGGACCCGAACGATTGAGAATCTCCATAGATATATGTCTTTTAATGTGGGTGAGCACATCTCCTTTCCAGGATTATAAAAATTCTGATTGAATCACAGCTTTTGGAATAATAAAAATAAATCATTAACGGATCATGAAACATATAAAAGGGGAGGCGTTCGTTCCTTGGATACGGCAATTATTTTTAGAGGGTTTTGTTTTTGTTTTAAATATGTTTTGGACACCAATTCAAAGCTTTCAAATTTCATTTTGTGTCCTCTGTAAGAGTTCTCTTTTCTAAAATATACAGACTTACCCAAGATTTCTCAGCTGCGATTTTTCAAATCGTACAAATACCCCATCTCTGCTAAAAATAGATTTGGAAATAAGTACATTTCTATCCTGAAATATACTTAGAGTGGCATGAAACTCTCAGGGTTCTTTTTTTCCTGGCTCTTTTTTCTGACAACAAAAATGAGTTCTTAATCTCTTCAAGCAATTTACTCCATATAGCATACTGACCCAATATGAGTATCAAAGCTTTTTCTTAAAGCCTCAGAGAATTATATCCCTCATCTTTCACAAAAATAATCCTTTATTTTTAAACCTTGAAGTATCTATAACGGGGCTGTCAAAAAAATAACTCTGCTGCTTGTAAGGTATTTTTCCAAAAGCATCTGGCTCAAATAAAAATGGTGCAACATGACCACCGATGATCAAACAGTATTCAAGGGCAGGGCCCTCAGAGAGAACATTGTAGTAGTCTAAGCAGCTAAAGCATCTCTGAGGGCAGTTAAAATTTCCTTTTTGGGGAACGATTGGTACTGACCCATCAGTGTTTCTTGAAAAAAGCCACTGTTCTCTGGACGCTCCAGAGAAAATAATTCGAATAGGTTCTTTAGAAGGACTGGGAAAAGTCCAATGCAGGATTAATATTTGTCTATTGCCTTGTTTTAAATATGCCTCTTTCATTAGGATCTGTCTCACCAGAAATATGTTGTGCTTACCAGTAGTTTGAATTGATCTCTTTGTGATTACCCCAAAAGTTGCTTAACACTCTCAAGCTAAATAATCTGTATTTAAAAAAAAGGGAATGGATCTGGCAGAGACAGAGAGACAAAGAGACAGAGAGACAGAGGCAGAGGCAGAGGTAGAGAGAGGCAGAGAGAGACAGAGACAGAGAGAGAGAGAGAGAAAGAGAGAAGACAGAGACAGAGAAAAAAAGAGAGAGACAGACAGACACACAGAGAGAGAGAGAGAGAAGGAGAAAGAGAGAGAGAGAGAGGTGGAACCTGAGACGTCCATCAGCCTTCAGATGGAGAGTCAACATCCCCCAGGTCTGGAGGTGGCTGATGAGGAAGAGGAGGAATAGCTGGGTCCAGTGCCTAACACATGGATGTTCAGAAAGCAGAGGAGAGGAGAGCAGTGGAAATCTATGGGCTGGTCTTTGGGACAGAAGAACTACTGCTGCTAATGAAGCCCCACCCTAGCTCTGTGGATAAAAGGCAGGGAGCAGAGATAAATAGGTGTGGTAGGCAACTATTCACCTTCTGGCCAGACAGCCTTGTTAGCCTTCGTTTTAAGAGAAAAATTTTGCCGGGGCTACTAGCACTCTTAATTAAAGGAATCTTTGAGTTAACTTTAGAAGGTTTGTCGTGTTTGGGGAGCTGGGTCAGAACAGCTATTTCATTATTTCCTTTCAAACGCCTGCCCCCTTTCCTTGAAGCTCCTTGAGCTGATGGGTGGCTTAATTCTGGTGTTTCATATCCCTTTTTACACACTGCATACCAGCTGTGAAGATTTTTTTTTCCGTGTTGAACATAATATACTACACAAAGGAGGAATCTGTGAAGCTTGATTAACTCATGATCCCACAAAAAAGTTGATGTTCTTCCTCTAATATTACATAATTCCTTTCACTAGACATCCTCTCCCGCTTTTGGGATAATTTAGATGTTCCTAAGTGTTCCTTTGATCGTTGCTTATACACCATTCATAATTCATCCACCAGCCTCTCTCTCTCCCTCTCTCTCTTCCATTAATTTGCCATCTTAGATTTTCTTTGCAACTTCAATTTCCTTGCAAGCCAATATCTTTTCTCCCACATCATGCCGTATTGGTCATTCCCCGTTATGTCAATTCTGCCCTGCACATTTGGACTCTCTCTGCACAAATATTTAACTAGGTTGGTGTTTCTCACCCTCAGACCTTCTAAGAAGTGTGGACATCAATGTCCAGAATTCCCCAGCCAGCATGCTCTTATAAAGTCAAAGTGACTGAACTAGGGAAAGAAGTGGTTGACCAGTTAAAATCGGTGGCATCGAAAGGGGTTCTTTCTTAACAAACTTCCCTCCACTGTGTTTTCCAACAAGATTGACAGAGCTGTCCACTAGGACAGAGTTTAAGTCTTCAAAAATAAAGGTTCTCTAAGCCATTAGTTTCCATTCGTTGCATATTCCAAATTTCTACAATTATGATGTCAAGCAGACCACTACAAAATTTCTAACTCAAGTCTGATGTTCGAGAGTTGTTCCACCAGAAAACAGAGTTTCCTGGAAGCTGGAACTGTGTTGTGGCACAGCTCAAATAGGGCACTCGATCCTTCCTTCCTGAGTAGCTGAGCAGATCATCTTGTTTCTGTCCTTCCAAATTTTCTGGTGCATCCTGGAACACAGTAGGCTGTTGGGAGCCTGCCCCACTCCAGATGTTTGCTTCAGGTGAATCTTGGTAAGTTTCAGGTGATGGATTTCCTGGAGGTTTCACAGAAAGATAACTTTGTGAATCAAGTTCTACCTTCCAGTCAGGGTGGACCCATATCAGTCTCATTGTGGTTCAATACAGACAGGAGACTGTACCATATGTGGTGGATCAGATTGGATGGCTTAATTCGGAACTCATTCAGGGCTGGGATTCTGCTGGTTTGGACTGGTTCAGGTGAACTCCTTGTTTTGAAGATCAGCTGTCTCCAAACCAGTTCTCTGCAATGATCATGTGGGCTCCTTGGCTAGCTTGACAGAATGCTCTATTACAGTTTATTATTTCTTTAACCCGGAGTTCCTTTCCAGCTATACCTTGAAATGTTGGCTTTAATACTGTAGAAATTCTGATGTGTCTCCATGTTTACTTTTTGCCATGACCTGGACCTACCTGCCTCCCCCCACCAAAAAAAGGAGATTTAGTCTGGAAAAGCCTCACATAAGTTGCTTCCAGAAAATGTCAAGACCTTTCCTTTTTATTTGAGATTTTTGTGGCCGGAATATTCATTGATTTATTTGGGAATCACTTCGCTGGGGGAAATAATCAAAGAAGGATCTTTTTGAATCCAATCCAGACATGGCTGGATCTTTGCTCAACTGGAAATGCTGTGCTTTTTTCTCCCCCAGTGAGTATTTTTGCTTCAATGGGAAACATTTTCATCCAAGAATCTATTTTAAAAAAAAAAAAAAAAGCCAAGAGAAATAGTTTTACAGCAGAGTCTCTTCATACAAGACTGGCGTAATGATTCAGAGTTCTTATTTTGTCTTCCCTAGCACGACTTTTCAAACACATTAACCCCTCTGCTCTTTTAATAATTAGATAATAGCTTGGAATTTATCTTAAAACCATTCACTGAGTAACGTAAAGACATTTTTGCAATGTTGTTAAATGACAGCCTTAAAACCAAATCCTCCTTGGCTTTAATTGATTAGACTAGAGTATAAATCATGTAATTGCAAAAATGTGATTAATCAAAACCAGGGATTTCTGAAATAACACTGTCACACTCCTATGCTCTCCCTATATTCAGGGCTTTCAGGAGATTAAACGTGAAGAAACATTTACAGAGAAGAAAATCACCATGGCCAAATGATCCAACCTCAGATTGAATTTACCTTGGTTGCCTTTTATATATTTAAATAAATCCTGCCCTGCTAATCATTGGAGAAAACCCATAGATCTCTCTGAATGCTGTAGGAATTCACTGAGTTTAGATCCTGGTTTGTAGACATTACAGCTGGTTTGTCTTACCATATTCTACTTCATAGTTTAACATTTTATCGTATACCAACCAGAGTCCCACTCGGAGGGAGATGGGCAGTATAGAAATGCGAAACATAAATAAATATAATAACTGAAAAACTCAAACTTCTTTCCTAGCAGATGTCTGCCTGCAGGACATCTCATTAAGGTTGACATCAATAGAAGGACATCAGCAGGGGATAGACCTTTTTGCTGAATGTTGAATGTTGGCTCTGATATCCTTCCCCTGACCTGTGTTGCTCAAACATTGTAGGCAGTAGATTGAACAGAAAAATAGAATAACAGAGTAACAAAGTTGAAACGAACCTTGGAGGCCTCCTAATGCAACCCCTTGCTCCAGCAGAAGACCCTATGGTTGTCCAATCTCTTTTAAAAAACCACCAGTGATGGAGCATTCACAACTACTGGAGGAAAGTTGTTCCACTGATTAATTATTCTTACTATCAGGAAATTTCTCCTTAGTTCTAGGTTGCTTCTCTCCTTGATCAGTTTCCATCCATTGCTTCTTGTCCTGCCTTCAGGTGCTTTGGAGAATAGGTTGAGCCCCTCACAGATGTGAAGATAATCTGGCTGTGACATCTGTCACCCAGTGGTGAGATTCAACATTTTTTACTACTGGTTCTGTGGGCGCAGCTTGGTGGGCATGGCATGGCTTGGTGGGTGTGGCAGGAGAAGGATATTGTAAACTCTCCATTCCCTCCCCACTCCTGGGGGGAGGATACTGCAAAATCCCATTCCCTCCCAACCCCACTAACCTGCTTTTCAGCTCTGTTCTCCTGTGCAGGGCAACCAAAGTTGACCCAGCTGATCAGCTGGGACTCGCGAGGTGGAAAATAGATGGGTATGGGGCCAGTCAGAGGTGGGATTTGCTGGTTCTTTGAACTAGTCAAAATTTCCACTACCAGTTCTCCAGAATATTGGAAGACTACTATCCTGTCACCCCTAAGTTGGGTATTTTGCATTTCTAGAGGTGGTAAAAAACCAATGGTTTTGCTATGCAATGGCTCTGTTCTGAAAATCCTGGCAAGAATGGGTCCAAAGTAAAATGTTTGCATTGGCAGAATATGTCACCAGCACACAGCTACATGAATAAATCCCAGCCGAGCTTCACATTTGACTTTAGGAAAAGCATTTTTTTCACCCAGAAAGAGCTGCTTTCCAGAGCGGCAATTAAGCAACATGGAAGAGGAGAATGTAATCTGTGTTTTTAAAATGTTATGACAAATTTAGTCATTAGAGCAGAAGTGCTAGCAGAACTTTTGCAGAGTGGTGAATGCTTTCCAAATTGCAGTGTTAGCACATATCTACTCTGGAGGCCACTTTTTGTTCCTATGAATATCGCCATATAATTGCCTTTTAAAATAAAACACTAACAAACCTAGTCACTTCCCCCTCTCAGAAAAGGATGAGCAGATGTTGTCTCAGCACAATTATCAATTTTTATTAACAGTTCAGCTGATGATTATCCTATTCTTGAATTGGATATCAGAAGGAATGGAAAAAATTATGAATTTGTTATCCCTTTGGCACCTCTGCTGAGCTCCTTGACTTTGCTTTTTTAAAAAAAAAAAAAAAAGTCTATCCTAAGCCCCCTTTTAAAGAGATTAAGAGTTTAAAGAGCTTTACAAAGGCATAGAAATGTACTGAGATAACAAATAAGAGCAAATTGAGACAAATTGAAAAAAAAAATAGGGAGATAGAAATATATATGTTCTGTCCCCTCATTAGCATTCTTACAGAAAACGATGAAGATAATAATAATCAGTCCATTACAAAAGGCATCCTTACTTGGTACAGCTTACATCCTGAGAAGATACCCTTAATATTATTAAACAGCTTTTGCTCATGCCAAATCCTTGATAAGAGGACAAAAATGCTAAATCCAGTCTAACTATCTGGCTGACTGTGCAACTGACCAAAGTAATCATCAGCATTGACAAATTCAGTCAATTGCAAAAGGCAGATAGTTTGGAACAGTTTGCATCCTGTGACAATATCTCTAACATCATCAAACACCCACATCTATCTATCCCAGATCATTGGAAAGGACTCAATAGGTGGACAAAAGTATCAAATCCAGTCTGAACATCTGGCTGATTGTGTGACAAACTAAAAAAGCTATATCATTTCAGGTTGAAAGTTTCTATGGCACATCAGCCACAAATCTAACTAAGGTTAAACTATGCTGTGGGGGACCTGACTTTTGTGAAATCAGTCTGGAGAATGGTCTGCTATAAAATCAAGATAGGTGAAAATTGATGGCGTTTGATTTACAGAGTCCCATCTAATCAGTGATTACAAATTCAACAGGACACTATTGCAAGTCAGTTTGGCCAATTGGGAATGTCAACTACATCATCAGAGAAAGGTCAACATTTCAAAGTTGCCTTCATAACATACAATTCATCCCCAAGATTAGAAATTAAGATGTTTTCAGACAATATGCTGAACACAGAGAAATGATTTAGACTAGTCTCTTACCCTAAGGTAGCATGTTGATTGAATATTGGAACATTTCTCTGTGAAAAATAAAATAGAATTAAAAAAAAAAAACCATTCATTTACCAAACTACAGTGTTGGGGGAAAAGCTTGGTTTTGATTTTGTTAAAGATAATTTAGTATTAGCCTTAGATTTTTGGAAAAATGAATCCAAGACTTGTAAAACAAGAATCTAGATGAATTCATAATTATAACAAGAAAAGATAAAAAGAACCTCTGATTTGCTACATTAAAAGAAAGTAAGAAAAAAATCAATGGACTTCAAAAGATAATATTCCTTTGTGCATTGAGAACTCTTTGATTCCATATCAAACAAAGAGATACAAACATCTTTTCCCAACTTCTCATTGTCAAAGTCCTTTAATAGTACACAACAGCATGGCTTGTTCAACCTTAAAAGATACTTTGCAGAATTGATTAGTCATTCATTTTTTATTTGCTCACAAAACAAATCTCCAGGGAATATCGCTCTAAGAACAAAATGTGTGAGAAAACTTGGGAGAGAGAAAAAAATCTATATTCATCACACTTAGTTGTATCTGCAGGTATTAAATAAGCTTAAAAGCAAAGATAATCACCTAAGGAGTAGAACCAAAAGATGCTTTTTCAAGAAGTAACTGGACTTTTCTTGAAAAAGCATCTTTGGGACAATCATGACTTGGATGACTGAGAATCTCCATAGACAATGGATTAGAAATTTCACATGACTCAAATATGCGTCTACAGATTTAATCCAATTTTGTTACATAGGGAATGTTTGGTCAAGATTTAGGACAAAAATAAAACCATATAATAATCACAGAATAACAGCATTTGAAGAGGCCTTCTTGTCCAACCCTCTTCTCAAGCAGGAAACTTATACTATTTCTGTTCTGACCCATTTCCAACAAATCAATCACACTCCAAAGAGAACAGAAACCTTGTAATGTGTTTATAAAATTATAAGCTGTGAAAAACACAAGCCTTGACAAACTGTGCAAAACTTGCCAAAAGATAACAGACGAGAAATAATTTGCAAAATAAGAATCTTCAAATACAAACTCAGGATACTGGAATGTCCACGAGGCTGGAGTTTCAAAATGTCTTTGCCTTCTGCAAAGTATGTTCGTTTCACAGCTGTCTTTTATCTTCTTGAAGGAGGGGCCATGACCTTGCAGCCTTACTTCTGAGTCACCCGTGCTGTTGTAACTGCTCTTTCCTCTGAGTAATCCTGCATGCACACACACTTGGCATAGGTTCCTTGGGAACCTCCTCATCGCTGCTGCCAGCCCCCACAATCTCTGAAGGCAGCAATCCACCCGCTATTGTTCCTGGCCCCTAATCTGAGTCCTCGGTCTCCTCAGCCATCTACACCTGCTGCTGGCTAACCACAACAATTTCAGACAAATTGTCACCCAAAATCTTCTTAAAAACCTCCAGTGTTGGAACACCTGCAACTTCTGCAGACAACTCGCTCCACTGATTAATGGTCTTCACTGTCAGGAAATTTCTCCTCATTTCTAGGTTGCTTCTCTCCTTGAGACAAATGCAACCCAAACTTCCACCTGGTTTTATGTACATCACAGATCAAAAGAAGGTGGAGGTTTGATCTCAGCATTGTTAGCTATCAACTTGACGTTTTGGATCCCATGCAGAGGTGGGCTTCAAAAATTTTAGCAATGGGTTCTCTGCCCAGTTGCTGGGTAAGCATAGCCATGGTGGGTGTTGCCTAGTTGGCCTACTGTACCACGGTGTGTGTGTGGGGGACATTTTTGCCCTCCTCGGGCTCCGGAGGCTTTCTTTGAGCTTCCAGGAGTGTTAGGAATCTGTCCAACAATTAGTTGTGTTGGCAATATATAAACCAACATTGTATGTTTGTAGCTTTAAGACAAAATCACTGTATTGATTCCGATTGGTTGATTGTATTGCAAATTTCCATAAGAGGGAGCTAGAGATCATGGCTTGCTCTCTCTGACATTCTGTCTCTCTGACATTCTGTTGCTATCTGTTGTATTTATGCTGTGGTTTTACTTTGTTTACTGTTAATGACAAAGGCAACCAGTAAGAAGACTTGTAATTGGATATACTTTGGACTGTTAAACGTATATGACCTGGACCGTTTATTGGACTGTGCTATTTCTTAAAGTAAACTTTAACTCTATGTGTGGCTAAATAATTATTCATAACTACTGGCATAAATGTTTCCATGTGCATATCCTTGTTACTCAAGGGTTATTCTGTACATATCATAACAAGGAGGGTGAAAACAGCCTCCCTGGACTCTGGAGGCTCTTTGGAAGCCAGAAATGGACCCTTTTCCAGTCTTCCCAAACCTCCAGAGGGCCTGTTTTTCGCCTTCCATGATCCTCTGTGTGCGCTCTGCACTTACCTGCATCCAAAATGGGCCTCGTGGGGACTCGAAGTGGGTGGGGCCAGCCAGGAGTGGCATTTGGGGGTTCTCTAAACTGCACAGAATCTTAGCTAGGGGGTTCTCCTGAACCCCTGCAAACCCCCCCCCCCAAGCAGCCTCACCCCTGGACGAACCTCACAATTTGAAAATGTAATGAACTCCAAAGTCAACTATCTGGGCACCTATTATCTGAGTTTATAAATAGATGCCAGGGAGCTTGTTTTTCCAGCCAAATTCTGCCCTACTCATCTCTTATTTAACATTTATCTAAAGACAAAATTGCTTCTTTCATCCTTGAGGTGCTGAGCTCTGTGCAAAAGAATCTGTTTCCAACTAAATAAATGTTACTGTATGTTTCCCTGAGGCCAAGCCTTCTATATCCATTTTGATGACACCAAGGTGTCTGTTATTCACCAAGGAAAGTTTGTCAGGTTATAAAGAGCTCAGAGTTTGGTGGAAATACAATATTTTCTCTATTTTTGTCTGTCTGGAGAAGTGCTGCTATCTTGATTTCTGTCTTTGACCTCAAGTGAATGGCATGTCTGTGATGTTGTTCAGAACTGAAGGAGATTCTTGAATAGAAAGCAAAATATTTTCAAGTGAAGAATCCCAAGAGAATCCAGTTGCTGACATTTCCTGAGACAAATCTCCTGTTTTTGGATCCCTTCTTGGAAACATCTGGACCTTGTTTTCAAACAATCATTATATCTGAAAAGAGCAATAGCCCTTAGACATATATCGCTTCACAGTACTTTTACAGCCCTCTTTAAATGGTTTACAGATTCAGCATCTTGCCCCCAACAACCTGGGTTCTCATTTTACTGACCTCATTTTACTGACCTTCTGTCAAAAGGATGTAAGACTGAGTCAACCTTGAACTAGTCAGGATTGAACTCCTGGCAGTGGGCAGAATTAGCAATAGCAGTAGCACTTAGACTTATATACCACTTCACAGTGCTTTATGGCATTCTCAGAGTGGTTTACAGAGTTAGCAACTTCTCTCCAAAAATCTGGGTCCCCATTTTACAGACCTCGGAAGGATGGAAGGATGTGTCAATCTTGAACCATTCAGGATCGAACTCCTGGCAGTGGGCAGAGTTAGCTGCAATACTGCATTCTAACCACCATGCCACCACAGCTCTTTCCTGGGTATCTACGGCACTTCTTTCCACTATAAATAACAAACTATGTTGTTGAAATCCTAAAGTAGGTAGCCAACTAGCTAGCTAAGTAGATATAGTCATGGGACCACAATTTCAAACATCTCTGGGGAGAAGCATTCTACTTTTTCACTCTCCCCCAGAGTAGGTTTAGATCAAGGGTATCCAACCTTGGCAACCTCAAGATTTAGGGACTTAAATTCTTAGAATTCCCCAGCCAGCAGGGCTTAGATGCATATTTAAGGTGTGGAGAAATACACCATGATCTAAAAAGTGAAAAAGTCAGCAGAGGATTAAGTCCCATTATCAACCTAAATCTGGATTTTCTTTTTATATCAGGATTTGCAAAGATTAGATTCAAGTAGCCTAGCGTTTTCTTCATAACCAATATAAAGGATATTCAATACAAGGTCATACGAGGTTGAAGATATACTTTCTTAATTCATAAGGTGCTAAACTTGGATTCTTTTCTTTTTAAAAAATGCTTCCATTGTTATATAAATTAAACACTCAAGGTTTAAAGGTTTCCACTGCAATTGAAGGAGGTAACTGCTAGACCTTTTATAATTCAAAATTTAATTATGGCTGCAAAGTCACATAGCATGACCAAGGCTGCAACTGTGGTGTTTATATCACCCCGGTGTGTTTTAAGGGAGCAGCAAGTTAATAAGCAAATATACCATTAATTAATACCTAACCGATATGCTCAAGTTGATGAATGGGCGAATTTTCCTTCCCTTCCCAGGGATGGATTTCACTCTGTAAGTGAATAGCTTGGTGAACAGCTTTGAATTTCTTGTCTGGAGCTGAACGATCCAGTTGACTTGAGAAACCCAGTTGATCTAGTTCTGTTCATCTGTTCACATAGTTCTCATTTCACTGAAGATCAGGGAAAATAATGATGTTAGAATTCTTCACAAGAATAGTACTCCACTACTCTGCTCGCAACAGAATACCCAATATCACCAGGCTTGAAATTTTGGGCTTGGACAACCTTGAACTATACCGCCTATGATTAGACTTAAGCGTAGCACACAAAATTATCTGCTACAATGTCCTACCAGTCAATCCACCATTGACCTAACCCCATTCTTAAGAGGTCTAAGAGGGGCATGCATAAGTGCACCATTGTGCCTACCGTCCCTGTCCTATGTACTTATACCTATTATTTTGTAAGTGATTGACAAATCAGATAAATTAAATAAAAATTAAATAAGAAAGGAAAGAAGGAAGGAAGGGGGAAGGAAGGAGAAGGGAAGGAAAGAAGGAGAGAAAAGAGAGTGAGGGAGTGGGAGGGAGGGAGGAAGGAAGGAAAGGGGAAGGAAGAAGAAAAGGGAAGGGGAAGGAAGGAAGGAAGGAAAGGAAGGGAGAGAATATCCATTCCTATGGAGTCTGTAAGGGGCATGCATAAGTGCACCATTGTGCTTACCGTCCATGTCCTATTGTCCCCATTTATTCATATCTATTTCCTGTATTCTTACTCATGTTTATACTTGTACCTATCATCTTGTAAGTGATTGACAAATCTAATAAATAAAATAAAAATAAATAAAGCTCTTTCTAATTGGCTAGGTTTGATTTCTCTGACGCAAGCCATTCCCAGAAAAGAGATGAGATCCAGAGTTGTGCCGAAATGTTGCTACAACTTAAAAAGCACAACTATAATGATATGGGAAAATACCCAAACAAAGCTGAATACCCTACATATAAATACCCATGAAAACATAAGAAAATTTATATATTGTATATATATGTACCAGCAATTGATTCCCCCCCATCCGATATCTGATGCTTTCGGTAACTTTTTGCTCACCTATCATCTTCTCCCTTTTGTATTCTGCTTTTGTTCCTTTGGAAACAGAAGTTTTATCTATTTGAAGAAAGAAGAAAAAAAATGATGCTATCCATACCATAAGGATGCTAGTGCCAATAAAAATCAGAAGGGGAAGTTATATAAGCTGAGAAGCGAGGGAGTACTGGGGAAAGGAAATGATAAATACCAGACAACAGATTGATGTACGGATGTTGGGAAGGAGGTTCGAAGCTTGATAGAAAGTTTTTCAATCTCAATTAACTCTTAACTCTTTCTGCATTTCCTTAGCAACTTCTATAAGAGCTATTTTTCTTCTGCCGGTTTGCGCTGTTTCCCCTCAATCTGTTGTGCTCCAGATTTATTTAACTATCTTGGTTGGTAGCTGGTCTCCATAGTTCCTTTAGCATCATCATGGCAACTGATCAGACTTCTTAGCACCATAGAAAGCTGTCCTATACTTAGTCAGATTCCAGACTCACCTCTCAATTTGACAGATTTGCAAAATATCTCCTGGGTCTGAAGTTTGAATTCCTTTCCTTCCTTCCTTCCTTCCTTCCTTCCTTCCTTCCTTCCTTCCTTCCTTCCTTCCTTCCTTCCTTCCTTCCTTCCTTCCTTCCTTCCTCTCTTTCCTCCTCCCCTCCTCCTCCTCTTCTTTCTCCTCCTCCTCCTCCTCTCTTTCCTCTTCCTCTTCTTTCTCCTCCTCCTCTTCCCCAGGAGAACATCCTTTCTTTCAGCAGAAGGGCATCTGTTCCCAGCAGGATAATGTCAAGCTTTATAAAATGCAAATCGGTGTGTCTTTTTTTTTTTTTGCAGAAGAGTTAATGTCAGCCTTAGCCATGAATTAATTCTAGAGGGGAAGAGGAGAAGCTTACTAATTCAGCTCAGCACTCATTAGGAGCTCCAGCATAGCTTATTCCTTCTACTTCTCTCTATACTTCTCTCTAGATGACCCCTCGTTGCTTTGCTACCTGTCATTTTGTGTGTGTGTGTGTCAATGACACTCATACCCACAATGTGGCATTTAATAGAAAAGATGTTGCATTGATACTTGGGGGGTGGGGTGGGGGCATGTCTGTGTGCTTACTTTAAATATGCAAATCATCCTTGGAAAGGCTGGGGAGTATTGATTTCAGGTGCAGTAACTCCTTCCTTTTGAAAGCACCTGAGACCTGACCTCAGATAGCAGCATCATAATTTGAGCAACTGATGAGTGAAGAGTAAATAAGAAAGGGAGAGTGGAGATTATATGACACCCATGAACATGCTGCCTTCCACACCTATTTCAATAATCCCAATAAATATTGGATCTTCATCAGGGGTTCTTCCCTTGTTCTGGGAATGAATTATATACTGATAGAATATTTGTAGCTCATGGTTGAACTGTGGGGTCCTTGGTGCTCTTTGAGTTTAATGGTCAAATGTTCCCCCTAATGCTGCCTGGGGGGGGGGGGGACTAGAACTCACTGTCTCCTGCTGATTGGCCCCAAAACACCCAGCCAGCTTTCATGCTTAAGATGGAAATAGAAATCATCATTTCCTGATGATTGGCCCCAAATCCCCTAGCTGGCTTTCATGCCTAAAGTGGGACTAGAACTTCCAGTCTCCTGGTGGCTAGCCTGAAGTCACCCAGCCAGCTTTCATGCCTAAGGTGGGCCTAGAACTCACTGTCTCCCAATTTCTAACCTCATGCCTTAATTACGAGCCCAAACTGACCCTCCTGTTGGTTGTATGCTCCTTCATTTATATATCCCACTACTTAGGGATTTCTTTGTGCCATCCCCTAAGTAAGAGAGGGACTCAAACCCACTTAGCTCAGATGGTATAATTTCCTTTCAAGGATTATCCATCCCTTGATTGGTCTGGAGAAGATTATCCACCATTGAGACAACCATGATCTGGATGACTGAGAATCTCCACAGACATCTAGACATTGCTATTTGAACATAGATCTTTTCAACATTTATATATTACTAGCGCGATACCCGTGCTTCGCTATGAAACTATGTTAGTTTGGGGGGAGGAAAATAAGGGAGAAAAAAATTCTGCCTCTGCCTACCAGCATCCATCGGTATTCATCTGGCTAGCGTCCTGTCAGTGTGTGAGAGAGTTGAGAACTGTTTGGAAACTGAAATAGTATTTGCTGTGTGAGCAAGAAGGAGACAGCAAGGAGCCTGGGCATGGCTTAGCTCAACTGTCCTGTAATAAAGCTGGTTGCGGCTGTAAAACTAAAACTGCATCTCCTCTCCTCTGCTTGTGTTTTGCATTTGGAAGAGATTTCTTTTCAGATGGGGAGGGGGAGTAGAACTCCTTAGCATCGGAGCGTGTTAGTAGTAATAATATAGGAAATACTAATGCTCTGATGGTCATTTCAAAAAATCCTTTCCTAGTGAGCAGCTAGAAGCCAAGAGGAACCAATGCGCCAAATTTCAAGTTTGTAGGCTTTACAGTTCTGGAGATTTTGTGATGAGTGCATGAGTGATATTTCACTTTTATATATATAGATTGGGTTCTAGTAATCTATATGAAATGTGAATATATATTGCTAGTCCATGTACAATATCCCATACACTCAATAAATAAACACTGATGTCATTCAGGCTAGCCAGTCAAGAGACACACTCTTTCAAAAAGTCAGTTGAAGCCCTTTCAATCTCCATACCATTTACTCAAAATCAGTTTCACAGAAAACAGTTGATTATTTTTTAAATATGGGAAAGGGAGTACTTAAATAAACCATCTTGAGCTCATGCAGGAAAGATGTGGGAAAGTTGAATTTAGGAGAGAGGCACAAAGGACCTCCAGCTAAATCATATCCATCCTGAACTTATAAAAAGAGTTCCCAATGTTTGTCTTAACAAAACAAGCAGGCCTTCCTATTTTTTTTCCTAAAATTCATACAATGCCCAGTTCCTTTTTTCTAATGCTTATTTACAAGTAAAAGATTTTTTGTGCATGATACAGCTACAATTCATATAATAGAAATAGGCATGTGGTAATGTGTTTTCATTCAATGTCCAGTCGGGAGTAGGAAGGCAGGCAGGCTGAGAGAGATTGTGTTGAATTGTGCTGCCTAGGTGACAGCTAAACCACCTGGTGATGCAATATCACCCACTTTTTATATACAGGTGTGTGAATTAGTGCCCACAGTGGGCTAAAATTAGATTTCTGCTTCTGGTAAAATAATCTCAAACTAGATCCCCCAAATTCACAGCAACACAAAGAGTTCCAGGATGTGTCCAAACCCAGAAACTAATTTAAATTTTGGGGTTGCTGTTTTTGTTTTGCCTTAAATTACTGGGGGGAAAATCGGGACAAAACTATTCACTTTGGGTTACCTTTCTTTCAATTTATCCCAATGTATTTATGCCCACTGGTGTCAGAATACAATAGAGGTTGACAAAGCAAAGAGTTAGATGTCTGGGAAATGTGGAAGAAGATTGGGTAAAAAATATCACAACAATCAGGAACATGAATTCTGAGTGCTGAATAGAGGTTCATTATATGCGTAAGATATATCATTTTGGAGAAAAATCCAGTTAACTGTCAGACTTCATAACAAAAGAGGCATATGGGTGTGAAAGTACACTAAAACTTAACCAGTATGAAGGATCTTGAAAGCTCTTTCAAACACATCTCTCTAAATTTATTTGGGCTATTTTTTGCCAATCCATATCAGACATATAAATATCTATTGATAACAACCTCTGGAACCTGGGGATTTAATCTGCTTCAAAAGGTTAAGTGATTAAAAGAAAGAAAGGTAGATAGCTGAGAATGAACAATATGCTTTCGTTGCATTTCTGAGTCAAATAAATTTCAGGGTTTTCTCTCAAACTTTCAAAGGAAGTTTGAAAAATAGTTTTTAGGCATCCAGGAGCATAATTAAACTGGCAGCCTATCATTCTTAACGAGCTTGTTGTCTTAAAGCTTCCTCTGTGAAATGATCATGGGGGAAAGGAGTTCTCCCACACAACCATTTTCAAATCTGGGAATGAGATGGGACAAACATTTGAACAGTTAAAATATGTTTTGTCAAAGTTCCAAAAGGTTTGCTGTTAGAGAAGTGTAAAATGCATTCATTTTTGACAAGCAGGAATAAGGATGGAGAAGTGAGTCATCTGTGATCACTCATTTCTCCATCCTTGGTCCTGCTTTGTCAAAAACATTCAACTTCTAAACTTGGAATGCCCAGTAGATTCTTATAATGGAATGAAGGAAATGGAAAGGATGAGTATTACGAATAACTCAGAATGTAAGAAGTATTCTAAGGGCTGGTCTAGTTTGGCATTCTATATTGGTATCCTAAAAGTATCTGTTGGTGCATATCTTTAGGGTATTTGAAAACAAGACATTGTGCTGATATACTGTTGTGCCCATAGAATTGAATAAGTGTGCCTTAGGGCTGGATGGTGAGGCCCTTGGTGCTCTCTGAGCTAGGTTGTTTTCTTACAGATATTTTACTCAACTAGGTAACATGAAAAAGGGGAGGAGGAGGAGGAGGAGGAGGAGGAGACGGCGGTCTTAGGGGTCCTTGGTACTCTCTGAGTTTGGTTGTTTTCCTGCAGATGTTTTTTTTTACCAAACTAGGTAGTATGATCAGTGCTTCTGCTGTTGAATTCTAGTAAAAGCAAACTCCAACTGAGTCTTGGTAATTTCCTAAAAGAGGATGCTTTAACTTCTCAGATGCATCCATGTAAGTTTTGTAATAAATGGGCAAGGTTGGCTTGCCATCACCATATTTTATCCACTTCCTTGTCCAACCTACAGCCCACAATAGATCTTTTTCAATGTTTTTTTCCCATCTTAGCCTTGATAAACTCTGCTTACTTTTCTAAGTCATGACTGTGTGCCACCACTTTGAGATCTGATGTTGACAATATGCTGCCTATGAATTTGGTGGTGTTCATAAAAGGGTTTTGTCTTCATGTATTCACAAAAGACATTGTCTTCTTCTCCTCCTCCATCCATCCATCTGAGGACATTTCATCATGCTAGATGGGACAAAAGCACCCCCAAAATGTTGGAAAGTTATCCTGTTTTGTTTTGAGTTTTCTGTAGTTCAAGGAGATCCCTGTTTTAGGGTTTATAGCATAGTCAAGTCAAGTCAAAGAAGGACAATTCTTGGATAATGTGATTGGAAGATGTTTCGATTAACTTATCCTAATTATTGGTTCTTTTTCTGTACAGCCATCTGCAAGCTTCACAACTTCATTAACAGTAAAGTCAACAAGTATCATAAACTAGTTGTATGAGTTAAGTGCCTCATTGCAGAAATGGATTAAGCTCAAGAGAATGCCCTTGGCTTGATTAAAACTTTCACATTTGTCTCCAATAAGAATTATGTAGGCAATTAAGAAAGTTACCATCAAGATTTGCTGATCGGTCTTGGTCACAAATCTCTTTGGACTCCTCTGTGTTGACATGAGACCAGAACAAATGGAAGAAAAGAAGGTCCTTACTAATTATGATACAATTCTTTTGTAAATCTCCATTGATTTTTTTTAAAACAAACATTGAGACTTCCTAATTTGATTCAACCTTGATTTACCTTGAAGTTGTTTGTTTTTGCATCTCCATTGTTCTCAGTTACACAATGTGCTGAAGATATGAAGTGGTTCCTTCTTCTTTTTTCATTTACTTAAAATATTTCTCCTCTGCCTTTAAGACCCAATACCCTCCCAAGGCTAGTTTATAGATGGAGATGAAAGAAATGAAGTTAGATCAATAAGCTGCTGGAATAATGAACAGATATGCAGATTGATATTAAAACATAGGAGAGTTATCAACCCCAAAAGTCTCCACAAAATACTTCCAAGAAATGATTAAAGAGATGGGGTGTTCAGAGTCTAGAATTGTGAAGGCACTGGGGAAAAAAGACTTTACCAACTTCACCAGTCTTTATTTATTTTATTAGAATTGTATGAGTTTTTAGTAGAGACAAGAAAGAAAGTCTTCAATAATTAAAGTAAGGTTAAAACAGTTCTTTGAGTCAGAATTGGACAAATCTCCATGGCCAAGTCACCATAGGACAACTCGCTGTGGGACAAGTGAATAATTCAATTTAATTATTTAAAATAATTTTAAAAATATTTTAATTTTTGTCATTCATGTTTCATTTTGTCCCTTCTTTGGCATCCTTTCTTTAATGATTCTGTTCCATTATTTCTTCAATATTAGGCTGACTCTTGTTCTGCAGTGAGTTGGCCCATGGCCAGTTGGCTGCGGTAAGTTGGACCATGGTAAGTTGGCCCATAGCGAGTTCGCTATGGTGAGGTGACAATGGCAAGTTGACCAAATCATGGAAGGTTGAAAGCCCAAATTTCATTTGGAAGGGAGTTGCCCTAGTTCTATGATCCAATTCCTGGCTTTGCCAACCATTTAGAGAGTCCCATTCTACACCCTCTAAAATTTATGGGCAGTCTTCAGTGGCAGCCCCATGTAGAATGTATTATAGCAATCTAGCCTATGCAGCTGGACCACCTGAAAAGCAAGCAAAAATCTAACCCACCTTCCTGCTGCAAGGATTGGAGCTAAAGTGATAATGTAATGTGGTAATTCTACATTTGCTAGAGTACCATCTGTATTTTTCATTCATTAAATGCATATTTCTTTCATGAAAATTTATGCAAGAAACTCTGAGAATGTCAGATTTCTCCAAACACATGCTGTTCAGATTGTGCTCTTGGTCTTGGTCTTGGTCTTGTTGTCAGTTTAATGGAACTGTAAAAAAAAAAGAAAGAAAGAAAGAAAGAAACAGCCAAATAAAACAATTTGCTGATAATATAAGGTACAGATTATGGGTTACAGTTTGACATGTTCAGCCAGGAATGTCCCATAATTTCTCCGTGCTTCAGAGTTGGAGGAGAAATTACTTTTAAAAAAATGTAAAAAGAGGTTGGTCAATAGAACCTACAATTTTGTACCATTAGAATCTTTTCGTGCTTCAAAAGATATTTTAAAATCTCAGATTGTCCAGCTAGTTTGGCATAACAGGGAAAAACTGAAATAGCGGTGAGAAGTCATGTGCCTTAACATTGAATGGAACAAAGAAAGCATTGGACTTAGGTTGCTGCTTACAAATAGGAGAGAAAGCACAATGTAAACAAAAGTTGTATTTCACTTTAAATCCAAGAGTGCAAGTATAAATTGAAGAGAAGTAGGTCATTGGCTGAAGTGATGGGCCAATAGGTTATACACGTACAGAAGCAGTAATTGTTGTGTTTCTGAATGCTCTTAGAAGCGAGGAAAGGAAAGTCCACAATACAACATCTGTAATGTTTAGAATAGATTGGCCAATGAGGAGAAAGATGGAAAAGGATTGGAGAAGACAACAACCAGAAGCCAGATGAATGGACTCAGTGACAGTGGAGATTGATGCAGTGTTGTGAGACTTGATCAACTTAGGTTGGAGAGTCTATACTGCATACATGGTTGCTCCAAGTCAACTTTGACTTGATGGAACAATCAATCAGTGCAAAGACCCAACTCTTTTGGGAAGTCTGTGATGTTCAGAAAAATGAAAGAAAAGAGAAGATGATTAGCAATAAGATGGATGGATTCATTTGCAGTGATGATGAATACAATGTTGAGAGACCTAAAGAAGTAGGTTGGAGAAACACTCTCCGAGAGAATGTCTACACAGTACGTGTGGTAACAATGAGTCAACCTTAATCCATCACCAATTTGCAATGTAGCTTTGAAGAACTTTTCACTTAATGGCACCAACATATCATCAAATTATATAGTGTGATGCACTTGAAAGTCAGTTGATCAATCAATGTAAATACCAAACCGTCTTCAGAAGTCTGTGATGTTGGCAAAGGAAGAAAAGAGAAGAAGAGGATGATGACCAGTTACATGGTAGATGGACTCAGTTACAGTGACATACAGAACAATTTTGGAAGATGTGAACACAGCAACTGTCTTCCAGTAAATGTCTATAGAGATTCTCAGTCATCCAGGTCATGGTTGTTCAAAAGGTGCTTTTTCAAGAAGCAACTGGTCTTTCTGGTTTTTCTTTGAAGATATTTTGCCTCTTATCCAAGAAGCTACTTGGATAAGATGCAGAATATTTTCAAAGAAAAAAATGGAAAGTTCTGTCTTCCAGTACTTGAAGGGCTATCATAGAGAAAATGGGGTTGACTTATTCTCCAATGCACCAAAGGGCAGGATAAGAAGTAATGGATGGAAGATTATCAAAGAGAAGTCCAACCTAGAAGTAAGGAGAAATGTTCTGACAGTGAGAACAATTAATCAATGGAAAAGCTTGTCTTCAGGAGTTATGGCTGTTCCATCACTGGAGGTTTTCAAAAACAGACTGGAGAGCCATTTGTCTGGTGTGGTATAAGGCTTCTGCTGGGAGCAGGGGGTTGGACTATAAGACCTCTAAGGTTCCTTCCAACCTTATTATTCTATGTTCTATGAAACCAGGTCATCATGGAGTAAATCAATGTGTTTAGAAATATTCTTACTTTAAAATTTGATAGGCAATTCCTAAGAATCCACGTTACCTTCAGGGCCAAATTTCAAAATCAGGAAATGAAGACACATGAAGGAGGCTGGAGGAAGGGCCCTGAATTTTTTATCTCTGCATTGCATTTTATTTCAGATTGCCTGCACACAGATAAGGGCCTTGTTCCATCATAAGAAACAGTGTTTAAAATACTCTCCCCATGTACTTGCCAATCATACAAGGGAAGATTTGTATTCTCAGCGCACAGTTGTTGATTTTTTTCATGCCAAATTTGTAATAGAAAAAGGCTGGAAATACTAAATATAATTTGCTTAGTGAGGGTGAGATTACCTACTTCCTACTACTTGTTTTATTACTTCTGATAATAAGCAAGGGAAAGTCAGTTTCATAATGTATGGTTCATTAGAGCATGGGATTATCTACAAATAAGGAACACTATTATCTCAAAGGCCCCCTGGCTCTCTTCTTCGAATTATCACCAACTGGCAATGTAGCTTTGTAGAGCTTTAATTTAATGACACCAACACATCATTAGGTTGCATAGCATGATCCACCATGAAAGTTATATGGTAAGATGCCTTCAGGAACATACTTGGCTAAGAATCCAAGAATCCAAAAAATGTAGACTATAAGAAGAAACCTGCTGGGATTTTTATTCCAAAGTAGCAAACTATGACTGAAAGAGACTTCAATCTGTGGGATCCTTGGTGCTCTTTGAACTTGATAGTTTTTGTTATGTTCTGTGCATGGGCGCTAAGGAGGAGACGAGCCGGTGAACAGTGAACTTCAAACTCTTTATTTACATGTGTAACAGCTCAGCTCTATAGCTGCAACGGCCCCCTTTATATAGGCAAGCTCTTGAGTATTTAACCAATGAAAACACAGGGAGCGCTAGCTCCGTTAACCAATGGGAGAGGCTCGTTAATAGCCAATCAGATTCTCCTGAGCGGACCAATCTGATGTTGCTATTATCGGCCAATCAGAAGTGCAGGGCCAGAACCCTGCACTTGACTTCAAGCTCTTAATCATCTTTATTCAAGTACTTTTATTAATTTACAACAGTTTTCTTGCAGATGTTTCATTACCATTAACATGCTAACATAATGATCTTATCTAGTTTGGTAATGAAACATCTGCAAGAAACCTACCAAATTCAAAGAGCACCAAGTCCTCCTCCTCCTCCTCCTCCTTTCAAACCCCACTCCCTTCCACCACTAATTGTGTTAGCCAGTTTGGTAATGAAACAACTACAAGAAAAGCACCAAGCTCAGAGAGCACCAAGGACCCTGCAGTTCATCCCTGACCTACAAATGTTCTCTTCTATCAAGACCTCGAGGCCCAGTTATAGATACTGAAAAGCTACCTTTACCAATAGGACTTTTCCTTCAAGCATTTTTCTAAACTTCTAAAGCCGCCTACATATCTGTCCTCCTGCTTTTCATCGATCCTAAATCTCTCTCCATTCATCTTCAATGAATTCTCCTGACTTTTTTTTTATCCTTCTTTCATTCTTCTTTTCTATTTATACCTTGGCTATCCCCTTCATTGCACTGATAGTGTGTAAGCTGGAAAGTATCTCAGAAAGGCGGTTGGATAATATGACTCCAGAATACATTATTCAGAAGACACTTGCTTGGTTGTGTGTTTGGACATATGTCTATCGAGTCATCTATGTATAAAAAGCGTGTACAGCCATTCCCTCGAGAGCTTGATGTTGCTTCTCCTTTAGTAGGGCAAGGTGAGATGACTTGACTGAGTTCTCAAATGGTCTCAAAATTAAGCAATTTCGTCTAATTCCAACAACATCTAAAGCATCACAGAAGCTTCTGGTCTAACTAAGGCACTTGGAGCAGGCCAGTTTTTATTTGGTGAAAATAAATAAAAGAGCAGAATTGTTACACAGTGGACAAATAGTAGTTATTCATTGTTAAACATTTCTGGAGGGCTTTTTAAAAAGATCATTTATCCTGCTTTTCTTATTTTGATATATAACTCAAGATGATAAACATATTTAATTTTAATTTTTTCAATTTATATTCAACCTTTAATTATTTTTATAAACAACTCAAGGCGGTGAATATATTTAACAGTGCTTTCTCCTCCTACTTTCCCCACTATAAAACTATGTAAGTAAATTGGGCTCTAAGATTAGACAGACAGATATAAAATAGAATAGATCTATCTATCTATCTATCTATCTATCTATCTATCTGCCCAAAGTCACTCAGTTGGCTTTCATATCTAAGGCAAGACTAGAACTCACCATCTCCTGCTGATTGACCCAAAGTCACCCAACAGTTTTCATGACACATCAAGACTAGATCTTACAGTTTCCTGGTTTCTAGTTTGGTGCTTTCACCCTTTTGGACTTCTACTATTTGATCTCACTCAGTTGATGGCCATCATACCTCTTGTCTATCTGATAGGCCTTCAGATGGTTAGATAATTGGCAAAAAATCTTCCTCCTTGGCCACATTCTATAGGAAGGCAAACTGCTCCAGGGTGAAGCTGCCAAAATGACAGAACTGTGCCCTTCCTTTAGGTAAAAGATTTATTGATAAATTCCCAAATTCTTTCCTTAGACATAGGATTGCTTTTCCTTCCCTTCTGGAGAAAGCATGCAAAAAGTTTGCTTGTTTCTAATCAGCTCCTAAAAAACACCAGAATGTTACATACCCTAAGAAGGAAACTGTCATGTGTACTTCACAGACCTCTAAAACAAGAGGGGAAAGTACATTTATTTGTCAGCATTTGAACTAATGGTGTCAAGAGCTTAAACTATGAGCCATCCTCCAAGTAACATTTTCTAATGGACTCTTGTGTGCCTGCCAGGGAGAACTGGGTGCCACCACTAAAGATCTTATTTAGACAATGTGTTGGCATGACACCATTTTAATTTATGTCTCCCATTTTGGTAGCAAGGGCAGACTCATTTATCAAGATGCTTTTTCTATTTGTATGCCCTTGAGGCTTCCAAGTCTCACATGGAGTTATTTATTGTGACGTGAATTAATTTTATTAGGAAATGCATCACGATACATAAGTCAGCCTGATATTGTGATTATTGTAATGTGCTCTTTGTTATCCATAAAAATGAGCCAAGAAGTTTTTCACCTTTTTCACCATTGTCATCTAAGAGAAATGGGAAAAACCAGCCTTCTCTATTCCTTTTTGCCTCTTCTCCCAACAAATGGTGTTCATATTTTATTGAATAAACCACAATTGGGTGAGTTCATGAAATGAGCCAAGCCATTCATTATGGTTTCAGTGTCCCACATGGTAGGATTCGCTCAGCAACCTGGCAGGGAATTTAGAAAGGTCGAGAAGATGAAGAAGAGGATTTCAGATCGCCAATACTCCTGTTTAGACAATATCAAGATTGATGTACCCAAGCCTCAAAAATAGACTGTAAGTCGTATCAACTCAGTTCATCAAATTAGGACAGGAAAAAAAATAGTTTGCAGTGGATGGATGAGAAGAGGACAAAAGAGAAGAAATCCAGCTACAAGCTGTCAAAAAGTTACCTCCATCCAGCTAAGGGGAAAAAAAGAAAAAACATTTCCAGTTGTTGTTGTATCTAAAATGGTTGGCAGTTGTCCCAATTTAAAACTGGGGAAAGGAAGTTCTTCAGAGACTTATGTAAATGTGAAGGGATTGTGTTTAATGTCTGCACAATGAGAATGGAGGAGTACATGACAAAGGAGAACTCCAGGAACAAGGAAGGTGTCCTGTTTCTGGGTTAACACCTCGGCTACTACACAAAACTGACATCTATTATGCATGTATGGTTTCCCAATGGAGCCCACATATACACCGAGCTTAGAGAATCATGAATAATTCTATCAAATGTTGAGACTTCCCTCCCTACATTAATTCCCAAATTTTAAACACTACTCCCTGTAGGAAATGCTGACTGACTATAAACGTACGAGAGCCACCGGTGTCAAGTTACAATCCATCAAGAGATGAGTGGCATTTTAAGATGTGTGAAATAACCACAGGTTCCTTTAAAATGTTGTGCGATAAATACCACTATTAGATCATTCCATATGACTAGCACCACTGGAGAAATTCAATCCCATTTCTCTCAAGGACAAAAATACAGACTTGATATTATTTGCAATTTGTTTCCAATATTTCGGGTTCTGATGTCTGAAAAATGTCCTTATTCTTGTCACTTCCGTGCTTGCTTTGAATTTCATGACTCAATTATCTCTTTTCCATTCAGACAAGGTCTTTTATTTTGGTTTATTTTTTTTTCTTCTCTTTTAAGAGACCAGGTTCTTAAATCATTTTTGTGGGACTTTGTCCCCTCTATTTTCTGGGATTATTCAGTGAGGCTGACAAAACATTTAACATTTACATAAGAGATAATTCTATTTCTTGTAACAGCACTTTGAAAAAAATTACCTGGGAAGAAAGTTTGAATATTGTGACTAATTTGCTTGTCAAAAGCATTTTTCATGCTTGCATTTCATCCCTGAAATGTTCTCCTTATTTTTGTACTTCTGAAGTGATTCTATTTTCACTGGGTGGATTGCATGTGTTACGCATTTTAAGAAGGGATAATTTTAAGTTATTGGTAGAGAACATGGTGATATAATACCTAAAGTTCTGGGAGATATAACTTCAAAGTTACTAGTTTAAAAAAAATACAGCTCTTAGTGATTCACTATGCTGAAGTTTATTTTTCAAGTCCCGAATTGCCTAAATCACAATGTAAATACACTTATCCACACAAACATATGCATCTCTATGAATGAGGGCACTTACTGTTTAACATGCCTTTGCAATATTTTACAGGCATTGCCGTGGCTTTGTCAAGACAAATCAGAGAGTTTTATTTTATTGGCAGAGATACTGAAAACACCATCAAATTGAGTTGAATCAATTCAAATCAAGTCAAACCAAGTCTTTATTAGGATCTAAAAATCTAAGAAGGTTATGGAAAGCTAGAAGATGTAAACAATTTATGAATTAAAAATGCAAAAATTATAACAAGCAAGAATCAAAAGGGGTAGGAGTGCTAGATGGAGATAGGAAAACATAAATCCTCCCTCCCTCCCTCCATCCCATCTTCTTTCCCTACCCCTACTTTTTCCTTATTTTCCTTCCTTCCTTCCTTCCTTCCTTCCTTCCTTCCTTCCTTCCTTCCTTCCTTCCTTCCTTCCTTCCTTCTTTCCTCTTTCTCTCCCTTCCCCTCCTTCCTTTCTTTCTCTTTCATATTTTCCTTCCTTCCTTCCCTCCTTCTTTCCTTCCTTCCTTCTTTCCTTCCTTCCTCTTCCTCTCCTCCCACTCCTTCCTTTCCTTCTCTTTCATATCTCCCTCCCTCCCTTCCTCTTGTTGGCCCTTCATTTATTCCAAAGTTTATATTGCAGTCAAATAATCTCATTCCTTTCCCACCCAATTTTTACACGAATCTGGCTTGTGTGAATGCAATTTCAACAAAAGGATGTCCTTCCCAAACATTATAACATTACAAAAACAATTTCCTCTTTATAATGTGCATTATTAAGAAAACACAACTCTTTAGGTAACTGTGTTAAGTAAATGCTATTATGGCTTCATTAAGCCGAAAGAAAATAAACATCATTATTACCAAAAGCCAATTCCACGTTTCCTTTTCTCTCTGTCTCTCTTTCAAATTAACCCTCATTATGTTAAGCAGCGATTGCACATGTATTTTAATATTTTACCCTAATGATATGAAAATCATACATAGTACCTAATGGAAACTTGTTTCAGATGAATGAATTAAAGAAAATGCTTCCGTATTTGGGAAGTGAGGAACCATTTCTTTCCTATTAAAGCAATTTCTTCTGCCTAGCTGGCTATCTACCAATGGTGTGTGGGTTTGTTTGTTTGTTTGTGTGTGTATGTGTGTATGTAGGTCTAAATGTGTTCGGGTCTTGTCCTGTGTAAGATTAAGAGTATCTTGGCGACGTTTCGGCGAGGTCGCCAAGATACTCTTAATCTTACATGGGAAAAGACCCGAACACACCTAGACCTACATACCTGTTCCCGTGAATATCTACGAAAGAGATCTATGAGAGAGAGAGAGGTAGATATAGATAGATAGATATTATAATATCTATAACTTTAAAAGCACAACTATAATGATGTGGGAAAATACCCGAACAAAGCTGAATACCATACATGTAAGTACCCGCAAAAACTTAAAAAAACATATAATATATACAGTAGAGATAGAGATAGAGATAGATAGATAAATATTATATAATATATAGATAGATATAGATACATAAAGATAGGATCTTCAATAGTGAGATTCAATGAAATTGTACACAGGCACTCCTTGACATATGACCACAATTGAACCCAACATTTCTGTTGCTAAGTGAAACATTTGTGAAGTGAATTTTGCCCCATTTTACAATCTTCCTTGCTGCAGTTGTTAAATGAATCACTACAGTCGTTAAATTAGCAATATGGTTCTAAAGTGAATCAGGCTTCCTCATTGACTTTTCTTGTCAAAAGGTCACAAAACGGGATCCCTGGGACTCTGCAACGGTTGTAAGTGTGAAAAATGGTCGTAAGACACTTTTGCCAGTGCCGTTATATCTTCAAACAGTCACAAAATGAACCGTTGGAAATTGAGACCTACCTGTGATTTCTCTCTATCTTCTGAACAATGGAGGGAAATAAATATTACAAGGGCAAAGGATACTCATGGGGATGCAGTTCTCTTTGTTGCAAATTTTTGCGAGCAGTTCACTTGAGATCTTGTATGGGTGTGTTTCCTTAATAGCATGAGGCAAACTACATTTGCTGATGTATAGACTGAAACTTCAAGACTTTCTTCCAATAGGGTTTACAACAATTCTCCACAGCCAACTTACCATGGCCAACTCATCATGGCCATTTTGGTCACAGCCAACTCATCATGGCCATTTTGGTCACAGCCAACTCATCATGGCCAACTTGTCACAGCCAAGTCATCATGGCCAACTTGTCACAGCCAACTCATCATGACCAACTTGTTGCAGCCAACTCACCATGGCCAACTCACCATGGCCCACTCCTCATGGCCAGCTTGCCATGGCCAACTCTGCAGCCAACTCATTGTGGCCAACTTGCCATGGTCAACTCCACACAGGACAACTCACTATGGCCAGTTGCAAGGGAAAACTCACTGCAGGACAAGAGTTACACTAATATCAAAGAAATGGTAAAATAGAATAATTAAAGAATGGTGCAAACGGTGAATGACAAAACTTAAAGGAATTTTTATGTAATTTAAATACTGACCATGATGAGTTGGCCATGCCAAGTTGTCCCATTTCACTTCCAAAAATAAGACCACATTTATGTTTCATGAAAGAGGCAAAGATTGAGGACTGCATGATCTATATTAATGAGAAGGATTCAAAAGTCGTAATTAATCCCGGGGCCTTGTTGAGGTTACAAGTGATTTCTGTTCAGCCAACAGCTTGGTTTATTCTTTCTAATTATTATAATTTGAGGTGATTTGGAGCATTATCCAGAGCCTTTCTGTGACAACTTTTCCTAGCGATGCACATTGCAAAACACTTGAGATCAAGCCACAATTACCTCCAAGGTTGCATTTGCTGTGTGAAGTTTATTTTATCTATTTTTAGAAATATGTTGCAGATAGGAACGCTAATCACATTCTCTACTTTTTTTTTCAGAGATTGCTGAATACTATCTTCCCAGTTTTATTCCAAGACTGAATCAAGAAAAGCACATAACAATAGTCTAATCAACGGCAAAATGGAGATAGCTCACAGAAACTTGAAATCCTTTGGCTCCCCTAAATGATGAACGGTGTTTTTTTTTTATTCTATAGGTGAAACCTAGGCAAGCTAGCAACTATTCGCATTCAGTCTGAGGAAAGTATCCTACTTTCAAAATGACTTTCACAAAAGAAGAGAAAGTTAGTGAAATCTTCGAGATGAAATTTGGTGTTCTTGCATTTATGTATTGCAAGGTAGCCAATCATATCAATGAATGCCCTGTTTTTGGAACAGTGGCACCTCCAAATTTCTGTATTTCTATTCAACTGAGAGAACACGTCATTGAGCAACTCTTCCCACTAGGCTCTTTTGGAATGGGAAAAGTGGGTAGACTGGGAGGCTTCAGGATGAAGTAAAGAGATGTGTCAGGTCCAAGAAACCAGAACAATGATCCAATGAGCTGATCCAAGTTACTTCTTTATGTGTCATGGTGGGACAGCGGTTAGAGTGCAGTACTGCAGGCTTCTTCTGCTGACTGCTGGTTGTCTGCAATTTGGCAGCTCAAATGTCATCAGGCTCAAGGTTGACTCAGCCTTCCGTCCTTCTGAGGTCGGTAAAATGAGGACCCAAAATTGTTGGAGGCAATATGCTGACTCTGTAAACTGCTTAGAGGGGGCTGTAAAAGCACTGTGAAGTGTTATATAAGTGCAATTGCTATTCCTTCCTTCTTTCCTCTCTTCCTCCTTCCTTCCTTCCTTAGCTCCCTCCCCCTCCCTCCTTCCCTCCCTCTCTCCTTTCCTCCTCCTTCCTGCCTTCCCTCTCTCACTCCTTCCCTCCCTCTCTCCCTCCTTCCTTCCTTCCTTCCTTCCTTCCTTCCTTCCTTCCTTCCTTCCTTCCTTCCTTCCTTCCTTCCTTCCTTCCTTCCTTCCCTCCCTCTCCCTCCTCCCTCCTTCCTTCTCCTTCCCTTCCCCTTCCCCCTTCCTCTTCTCCTTCCCCTTCTCTTTCCTTGTCTGCTGTTTTCTACCAAGCTGGTCCTTTGGAAGATGGTTTCAAAGAAAAGGGAGCATTTGATAGCAATTCCTCCCATCGCGAGGGGAAATCCTTGTCATTCAGCCTCTCTAACGATGTTGCCAAATGTCGAGGAGGCGGGGGGGGGGGGAGAATCTTCTGAAACCCCTTCCCATTTCTTCTCTACTTGTACCTCATTATCTTTCCCTTGTCTGAAAAACAAAACAAAACAGAAGAACCTTCTGTGGAGACGTTTTTGAAACAAAAAGACTTTGATTATCCAGTAATGAACAATGACAATTGATAAATCTTTCAGCCTGATGAGAACAGGAGCATTTTGGGCACCAGTGAGGCCCAGCATCTTCAGGGAGTAGCGAGGTTTGGTATGGATGCTGCCTTAATATTTCAGGAGATCCTCATTGTGGAAGGGAATGCCAGGGATAACCCCCCCCCCCAGGAGATATAATTGTCCTAGTAATAATGGGCATTGGCGTAGGAGTGTAATAACAGGGGGATAGCTGGAAAGACATCAGTATTGACAGAAAAGAATAATGGTAGTTCAGGCTTCAACAGTGGAGTCCTTGGTGCTCTCTGAGCTTGGTGGTTTTCTTGCAGATGTTTCATGACCAAACTGGATAATGTCCTCAGTGCACTGATTTAACGGAACTTGGCAGAATACAATAAGAGGAATTCAAATGGAATTGAAACCAATCCAAGATGACGACAGTCGATGGGGTCCATTGTTACAAAAGAAAATGGTTTAACCTAGTTATAATGTCAGCTGCTACCTTATGCTTGTGATAGATTGGCATGGATTGTTTTGGGGAAAGGAAAGTAGAAAATGTGCCACCTCGAGGTGCTGCTCCAAGGTCATCCAGGTGGGAGAAGGAGGGAGCTGCATACCAACCTGTGCTGAGATGGACCATTATAAAAACATCTTGCATGGACTTGATTGGTTACAGTGGGATGGGCAACAAAGGGTAGTTGAAGGGAGAGTAGAACCTTAGGGATTTTGGTGTAGTTCTGGCTTTGCATTACTGCAAATACCTTTGATATCTAACAAAACTATACCTTTCGCAATAAATGGACCCAAGGCTAGTTTCTATCTAGAGGTTTAAGTTGTGGCAGGTCTGACATATGACTGGGTTGTGGTTATGATTGATGTTCAAGGCTGTCAGGCACGAAGAATTAGGACTACATGTTAAGTTGGGCTGAGAGAAATGGACAGTTTAGAAATAGAATAAGAAAGATAGATAGATAGATAGATAGATAGATAGATAGATAGATAGATAGATAGATAGATAGACAGACAGACAGACAGACAGACAGACAGACAGACAGACAGACAGGAAGGAAGGAAGGAAGGAAGGAAGGAAGGAAGGAAGGAAGGAAGGAAGGAAGGAAGGAAGGAAGGAAGGAGGGAGAGAGAGAGGAAGGATCTCCGTTACTGATGTTTGCTTTTTCAATTAATTGCCACTTAAGAGAGTTCATACCGGTGAATCTACAACTAGGTTGATGTCCCTTTCTCTCAATTGAAAGAATGCGTTATGGGATCGAATTGTGCATTATAGATAATTTGCAGCTGATTTCAAAATAAAATATCGCTAAACCTCATTTGAGAGAAATTGCTCGCTTCCAATCAATGCATTTCTGCACATAAAGCTGTGTGGGTAATACCTAAAAATAAACAAACATTTCTTTCTGGCATTACACATTGAGTATCATTCTCTGGGAATTCTGAATTTATCATGTGGTACGGAACAGGGACAGGAAAGGCTGTGAGTCATAATGTATGCAGCATGGCATTTTTATGTCGAAATGATAATCTCTGTGATTGTATTTCAAGCTCTGTTTTTTTGGAATAGCCTCAATGGGAATCTTTCAGAGATTATGCAGGCTATTTGTCTTTCTTCTTCCATCTGCCTCTCCATGTTCTAACCCAGCGATTAGATCAAGCTATCCAAGTTCCTTGGGCTGGAATCCGAGAGACATAGCAAAACATAAAACGTCTCTCTTAGGATCTGGGGATATTACCCTAGCATAGTATAAATTTCCCTCACCACCTGTCGGAACGTCTCTGGGATAAATTTCATTTCTTTTTGATTTAGTTTGTTTTGATCTTTATAAAGTCACTTTTGGGAAGCAGGGTTTCCAGTTAAGATGGCAAACATACAAATGGATTGCTGATTAATTTTAAATAAGAGAAGTCAGCTTGGGTTGCCTTGTGGAGGATGTAAATCAAAAGTCCTCGGTAGATGTGTATTTTAAGAGAGGGAAAAAAGCTCATTTTATTTCCTTGTTTTCATCACAACAGAAGGGGGAGAGGAAAACAGAAGGAAAAGATGGCAAATTACAACAGAGACTATCTTCCATCTGGTGAGGCGACAACCTCGCTTAGAGGCGAGGTTGGACATTTTCCATTAATTAAGCAACATTTCAGAGCCATGTAGGGAAAATAACTAAGAAGGTTCGTGGAAAGCTGAGAGAAGTTTGCCGTGATTCTCAGTTCCATGTTAGATGAGAAAAGAGTCAATGTGAGATACTGGACCATAACAAAAACTTGAGGTGGAGTCTTTGATGGTCTCTGAGCTTGGTGGCTTTCTTGCAGATGTTTCATGACCAAACTGGTAACATCATTGGTAGACTGAAGAGATTACCCAGTTTGGTCATGAAATATCTACAGGCAACCACCAAGTTCAAAGAGTACCAAAGACCCCACACTTTAACCCTGAGCTACAAATACTCTCTTCTATCAACAAATGTGAGGTTTCTCCTTTCTCTATTAGGTCAAACTCAGCTAAGTTCCTTCAGCATACAAGTTCCTTCTCTTATCTGGAAGCAAAATGACTTAAGCCATTTAAGGTTTAAGGTTTAAAATGGGGAGATTTGAAATTCAAGATTTATTGGGAAGAGAATTATATAACTATATATGAGAAAAGTGAAGATGAATCAAGAGATATTAAGAGGGTCTTATTATTATTAATTTGTTCTTTTTTATATATCTCCTAAATGAAATAGAAAATATAATTGACTAAAAATAGAGACCCTACTGAAATTTTATAATGAGAATATTATATTATAATTAAAAGTAGGGGAATGAAATTTTATTTAAATTACAGGGTAAAATTTGGTTATGTGAAAATAAAGAAAAAATATGGAATGGTTATATGAATAGTGTTGGAATAAATATAAGATATATTGTAGATTGAGGAATATGCCATGTGGATCCTAAATACATTAATTTTACTCTAATTTCACTTTTTTTTTTAGTGTTTATTATATATTGGTCATGAGTTAAATAATGAAGATAATGATGTATAAGGTAAAATAAAATAGGTGGTAAGCTGAAAATGGAAATAATAGGGGATAAAGAATTGAAAATATATGTGAGGAAATGATTTTGATATTGAATTAATGAATTAAAATATGAAACGGAAATTTATTTGAAGATTAGTGGAGTGGATAATAATTTGATGTGATATTAAATAAGAAAGTTGAAAACGTAAGTATAATTATGTACAAATGTAATCTGGAATCACATTGCTCACATGAAGAGATGTGTAAAAAAAAAAACTTTATTAAATTAAACCATTTAAAAGCAGGAACTATGTGGAGATGATTATTATGGAGATGCTTTGTGATGTCCCAGTTCTGCCTAAGGCAAATATGACACTTTGTCCAACAGCAGGATTGAACCCCTCTTTGAACCCCTTGGATCTAAGAACTACGCGAGGTCTACTTTATTCTGTGAACAAAGAGAAAACCTGAGGGGGGAAAATGCTAAAACTTGATGGAAACTATTTTCTGGTTTTTCTTCACAGTTTCTCTGGGGTTTTCCATCAAATGCTTGGCACAATGCTGCTCTCCCTCAAGAAGGAGTTAATGAGCTCTTTCCCATGGAGACTTGGAAGGAGCTTGAAACGGTTCAGTGGCATTACTGATATCATTTTGGAGATCTACTCCAGGAATCCATGAATAATTAATCTTTATTTGCATATCTAGGGCTTTCTTTTGTGAAAAATCAGGCACTCTTCCCCTCCCACTTACAAAATAAAATTTCAATGTAACCAAACAACAATGGACAAATAGATTATGCTAGCTCTCTTGGGCATCTTCTGTATTTTTATGATCCATTACAAAGCTAATACAAGTTTAGAGGAACATGAAGGAATGCTTGGGGGCGAAATATGCCCTTTGAAAAATGCTGGAAAACTGATATGGAAGATCAAGTGGTTCTTCTCTTAGACAAGAGGTCCTTCCCACCCAAAAAAAAAAAAAATAATAATAATAATTCTGGAGGTATCTTGGATTACAATGATTATCATTTGTAGGCAGAAGAACAACTTTGGGTAAAGAGAACTGGTTTAGATCTATTATTTTAGAAAAAGAGAAGATCAGAGGTGGTCTTCAGCAGGTTCTGACCAGTTCTGGAGAACCAGTATGGAAATTTTGCCAGTTCAGAGAACTGGCAAATACCACCTCTGGTTGGCTCTCCCCCATCTCTTCTCTGCTTCCCATTGAGTCCCAGCTGATTGGCTGGGTCTTCTTTGGTTGCTCTGCACAGGAGAACAGAGCTGGAAAGCAGGTTAGTGGGGTGGGGAGAGAATGGAGATTTTGCAGTATCCTTCCCCTGCCATGCTCACCAAGCCCCATCACACCCACCATGCCACACTACATCCATCAAGCCGACAGAACCCGTAGTAAAAAATTTTTGAATCCCACCACTGGAGAAAAGGAAAAGAAATATATATGATGCAAATGGAATGGGGAATAACAGCTGTGGATGGTAGGAAGCCAGGAGGAGAGAAGACAGCTGTAGTTTTATTAGAAGCAGGAATTCCAATTTAGGTATTGTAAATGTATTACCCATGTCTGTATCCTTGGAAAAAGAAAAGTAAGCTTACATGCTGGAAGCCAACAAGGAACTGGTCTTTGCAGGTCTCATGCAATCTTCATCCTAATGAATCATCCACCTTCCAGCTATGACCTGCCTCAACAGGGGTGACAGGGCATCCATCCCTGGTGTCTAAAATTGTTGGATAGAAAAAATGAGGACAGTGTAAAACACACACACAAAAATAAAATAAGAAAGAACAAAAAAAATAAGAAAGAACACACACACACACACACACACACACACACAAACCTTCAATATCTCTATCCAGTGTTCCATTCCTAGGTATTTCATGCAACTCGCTATTCATTTGATAGGAAATTACTCATCTGAAGCATGGGTTTTGACACATTATTTAGTTTCTTATGGATTGTTTTTCTTACATTCTCCTACTGGCTCAGTTGGGCTTTTTTTCCTCTGGTGGAGTTTTGCTTTTTTTTTTTTTTTTTGAGCTACCTTTTAAGGAAAGTAGATTTTTTGTTGGGGGTGACACTTTCATCTGTTAAGCTCTTTTTATCTCCCTGTCTTTGGAGAGGTTAAACTTTTGCCCGGTTTCTCCTTAAGTGCACAGAAAAATACTTTTTCTGCAGACATCCCTGGAAAAGAAACACAGTGAAGTGGTACCCTTGGGGACAATGGGATTTAATTGGTGAGTTTGCTCTTGGGAAGTTGGCCTGCCAATCTAAACCATCATAACATTGCTGATCCAGGGGAATCAAAACAAAACAAAACAAAAATCCAAAGTTCATAATTGAGCAACATTTTGGCCTTCTTGAAAGAACTGAAATGTGGAAGATCAGATCTCAACTGAATACTATATTTCGATTATAGGAACAGTTTGACAATGGTATCCATTATTCAATGTATGAATGGGCGGGCTGTGGCTCCAAAGGAAAAGTGTCATGCCACTGTCTGAATCCTAGGAGGAAGATGAATAACTGACAGGGAGTGGGAGTATGGCTATGTTAGCTATAGAGGAAACTGGGAAAGGGCAAAGTCCAGCTGGGCAGAGCAGGGAAGAGGTAGAACAAGGGAGAGGGAGTTCAGAGAAAGACCCAGGCCCACCCCCTCTTCATCCTAGGGCATGCAGGGAAGAACGAAGAAAAGAATATCATGGGTTGCATGACTTATGGGGGAGGAAAGGGCCCTGATTCCCTTCATTAGCTGCAGCTGGGAAGAGAGTTTAAAAGAGATGCATGCTGAGTGCAGCATCTGCTGGGTACAAACGTGAGGTTATCTTGTGTTGACTTTGCTTATCTGTGTTCCTGGTATCTTTCCAACTGTGTTAAGTTATTGCCGTGCCTTCATGTCTGGAATTCTTGCTCCTGCCCTGCCAAACCAATTACCTCAGTTTGGCTTGATTGGACTTATAGTTACAGTTTTTGTTGACCATGTTTGGACTTGATTCTCTGCAGCCAAAGGCTCTTCCTGGGAGAGTTTTTCTCCAGCCCAGAAGGTAACCAGGACATTGAGGGCAAAGTTGGAGCTAATAAAGGGACATCTACTGATTATCTGACTGTGTTGCCTTTGTGCCACACCCCAGGTCATCAAAGAAAATTATGGGTAGGTAGCCCAGAAACATTCTTACCTCTGGGGTCCATCTTCAGGCCACAGTGCTGAAATCCAGCAATTTCCACTTATTTTGAGGATCTGCGAATGGAATACAATAGCTGCATTAAAACACATCCGGTCTTACAATTCTTCTCCTGTCAATGGAAAACAGATCCAAGTTTCTGGCTATCTCCTCCAATTATATCATTGACCAACTAATTGACCATTGTTGAAGACCTGATATTTCGCAGTGTTTCTTTTCTGGGGATTTGTTGAGACAAAATCTAGTGTCCCATCAACTTCTCTTGGTTCTTGAGTTTATCCTCTGAATCTGTCATTCAGGCTGTTCTCCAATGTTGCTCATAAGGAGAAACCTAACAAAGAAAAAAATTGGGAAAGTCTCCTCCCCTTGCAGTGTCCGTACACACAGTGAAATTTCGGATATTGCTCTGGGTTTTTGTTGTTGTTTTTTGCTATGGTGACGGAGCCTCGCAATTGATTGCCCAACATGTAAGATCCCAAAGCAACTGTCAAGCCCTTTTCTACCTGGATTGTCTTGGTTAAAGATGTGCTGTCTTAAAAGCTTTTTGATGACCCAGTCAGGAATTACACTGGCCTAAAACACTTTGCTGGTTTATCGTCATCTTTCTCTCTTACTTAATTTTCTGCAACAAATGCCTTTGTTTTCCATTACATTGCACAAGTCAGATGAAGATATGACCTCTAAGTTGGGCTCTTTCTTAGCTTTAGGAGTAAAATCTACAGCAGATATTTCCATGTAGGTATGTTAGCAGAATTCTCATAAGGTTGATGCAGGAAGGAAAAGGTGAGTGTATTTATGAAACTTCAAGATGTATTGTTTGGTTTCCAGCATTAAGAATATTCAACCAATACAACCAAACAGTTTGAGAAATCTGCAAGTTGAGAGCCATGCAATTGGAGGTGAACAGGTTGAGGAAGGCTGCTGTGCACAGCTTCCCATTTTTATTTTTAAGATACAGAAAAGGTTCATGTGGCCACTGAAACATCAGTAACACAATGAATGTGTCAGTGTTCCAGTGAAACTCCTCATTTTCATTCAGCACTCAAAAACAAAGTTCATCCAAGTAGGAATTTATTACAGAAGTCATACTGGCACATCTACAAAAACCTGAATCTGAAAGTTTCAGGTTTTTCCTTCCCAACTGAATTCAAAAATCCATCCCCAGTCCATCACAGGGCCCAATCAACCATCATCCCAACTGGAGGCATCCTTTCAGACACTCCTTTCCAGGTGCAGGGTAACATGTCCTTGACTCTCTGAGAAAGAATGTTGTTGAGTCTAATCTTTCACCTGTCTATGAAATCTTCCCTCCCAAATTCCCAGGCACTAAAATGTTGCAGCCTTGAAGCTTCAAAGTAGAATGTGGTTTCCAAGGCTGACAGGGTGAACATGTGCTTTGTAAGCAAAAACTGTAAGAGTCAGTTCCCAGAAGCTTGCAACTTTCCAACTCTGAACCTGTTTTGCAAACTGACAATGGTCAGAAGCATACAAGGCAAATTCTTTCAAGCCTGATGAATAACACATGTCCTTATCTCAACAAGATTCCACTTGTTTTCTGTGTAGAAGATCCTGAGGTCACCTTAGGAGAAGACTGACATCACTCCTGTTAGTAACACAAAAGCTAGACATTTTCTTGAGATGCCGCATAACTTAGCATTGGATTTACTGTGTCCTGTGAGAAGGTCCCAAGTGTCTTCTGCCACAATCAATAAGCCTTCTGCTCTTAAGTAGAGGTGGAAGTTCAAACAAGCATTTTACATATCATGACAATTGCACCTGTGCACCAAACTGTTCCCAGAGGTATTTAACAAACCACACAACCTGAAGATGAATGGCAAATCTGTGCTACCAGCAAAATGTTGTGGAGATTGATGTCAACTTTAAAGCAGAGGTGAGGGAAGGCGTGAGATTTGAGAGATGACTATCAGAAAATGATGAGGATGAACAAGTCAAAGAAAAGTTTCAATCTTTTCCAGGTCTGATAAATCATCAGTGCCAGAAGGATGGGATTTAGTCAAGGGGGATAAATAAAGATGCCTTTAATAATGAAGAAACCTAAGAATATTTTGATGTGACATAAACAGCTACAGGGAGAAAAAGGAATCAAGGTATCTTGAATAGAAAGTGATGAAGGCCACCATGTTTTCATTACAAGCTGCTCATAAACATTTAATAAGAGCCTGGCTGAATGTTTAGGGGGAAGGAAACCCATTATAAAGAACACACACTCACAAATGTTGAAGGAGGGGCTGTTTGTGTGTCTGCGTGTTACTGTTTCTAGTGTAAAATATAACAGTGGGATGAGAGTTTATAGAATCACAGTGCTGGAAGATTCCATAAAGGCTTTCACGCCCACCAAACCACACCCACAGAACCGGTAGTAAAAAAAATGTGAATCCCATCACGGCAATATCCAGTTTTGAGAACAAAATGGCAAGATCTGGGATTTTACTGGAATGAATCTGCATTTTCTCTGAGTTTTAAACATCTAGCATTGTAAAGGCTGAATTATACCATGAACCAATTTCTGCTCAATTCCTGGGTCAAGAGGATTTGAAAGTGAATATACTTGCCAGCAGCAAATATTTCTTTCCTTGATGTATATATGGCTTTTTGTTCCAACAGAACACATTTACAATTTCAGAATCTCTGCATTTCTTCTCTCTCTCTCTGGCCAAAGGGTAGAACTAGATTAATCTCACTCCATTTTTATCTTACCCTAGGAACTAGAAAAGGTGAATTCTATAGGTTCATTCAATTATACTGATGATTTTACCTAGCTGGACAATGAAAGGTCAGCAAGCAAACAACCGAGCTCACACAGCACCAAAAACACAAATAATTAATATAACTGAAGTTTAGTTGAATTTGGGCTTTAGAGTTTAAATTTTTCAAGTTTTTTTTTCTCATTGCAGCGTTTTTAAAACAGTGCAAATCTATCTACTCCACCCCTACATTTTGAAAGTCCAGTGTCAAATAACATATTTTGTGAGTTAAATCATCCTCTGGGCATTTTTTTTTTCAAATGCATTCTAAAGGAAGCCTCATTAATTTCTCAGATACATGTTGGTGTATTAATATTTAGATTTCTAACACACAAAAAGGAATTATTCAAATGCATCATTATGTCAGCCAGCAGTTTGAATTAACATCTCTAGCTTCCCTGAAAGCTCAAGAGACATTCATGTTTGGAAGCAAAAAAAATGGGGGCTGACCTTTTGACTACTAAAATATTTATTGGCATTCAGAGAATTCTGCTTATAAAAGATAGATTTGGTATTTGTAAGGCATGTTGTCTACAGGAAATATTAACTCTGATTAGTTTAACTGTCTTCTTGACTCATTCTTCAAAAGCTGAATCATCTTGGATGTGTTGTTCCACCAAACGTGATTTCGTGTTTGCTTGGTTCTTTCTAACCATTTTTCTCATTCTCTTTCAATGAATACTTGCCCATCTTCTCCTGCTGGGAATTCTTTAATCTCTCAGTTCATAGACAAATTCATTCATAATCTGAATGGGGAAATGGTTGAAGTTGTCGACTAAGCCGAGTCAAAAATGATACTCAATTCCTGAAATTGGACGTTTAGACAGATCAGCTGTCAATAAACACATAGATATCAATCACATTTACATACCATTTAAAATCTTCAACCCAAAGTCAAGGGAAAAGATCAGGATGAGCTGGAAAGTAGGGTTAAGTATATCATCAAGTTTAGAATCTTTACATTTTCACAAGAGACTCAAGTCCAGTGCTTCATGAATTGACCTTTATTTAGCACCATACAGGTAGCAACAACAAACACTTCAGTGCTTTTGAACTCAGCAAAGGCCCCTTGTGCCTGAATATATCAACAGCCCCTGAATTCATCTCTTTAAAGCCTACGCTCCAATATGAAGGAAGCAAAAATAAAGACACAAAACTATTATCAAGAAAAAAAACCAAGCAAGACTGGTAGGGCAAATCACCTGTTATGAATAGCCAGCAAACTTTACTTCCTCTTGCCCTGATGATGGTACCTAGCTTGGAAATAAGACCCCTGCAGGAAAACAACCTCCGGGGACATGAATCTAACAGTTCGACTCTGACCAAGAGACATTCTTCCCTCTTGAAACTGGTCATTGCTAACTTGTAAGGCAGCAGATTCCAAAGTATGGCTAGGATTTCTTGTTCCAAACCAAATCCTGGTATCAAAATCATACCCATAATCCCCTGATCTTCTAAAGGACCTGGACTTTTTAACGAATCTTTCTTGACATAGCTGGAAACTGTCCTCCTCACTGTTTTTTTTTTTCCACTCCTGGTTGTTGACAAAAAGATAAAGTCTTTGGACCAAGATGGTCTATTCTATCAATATCCCTGAGCAGATCATGGGAGATACAACCTAATTTCCATTTAAATAAAGTGGGAGTTGAATTGGGTATTCAGGCGGCCCCAATTTTGCAGTCTAATGCTAGGCCTGTCAACATTAGGATCATTCAAAATATCCTCTTTTTTATGAGTTCCTGAACTGAAGGGCAGATAAGCTTGTTTGAAGTTCAGCAGAGAAAGGAAAATAAATTCAAGCGTCATAGTTTTCTGTTACCTTTCAGTTTGTTTTCCCTAATTGAAACATGCTAATTGGCTCACATAACTTTTGGAGATGACTCACACAACCTGTGCGGTGCCTGCTCTGTCCTGCCCCATTTGTAACCTACAAATGTTATTAGTGCAAATGTATTAAATTCACTTTTGGGTTGGCCATGTTCCACGATTATATAATCAGAGAAAACAATTTCATATGAATAAGGGTCGGCTCTGGCTAATGTCTCGATTATAACTTTCTGAGAAGTTAGTAATTATTTTGTCTCTGATTTTCAAATCACCTCTGAACCAGTCAGAAAAGCGTAGCTCTCAGAAAAAAACAAACAAACAAACCCTGAAATGCTAATATTTCATGACTAATCCTACTTTGTTTGATGAGAACTTGCTTGGGCATGAGGGAGAAAGGGGAAAAAAAGAATTCAATTAAATGCTACAAAGTCTTTGCTTCCCTTCTTATTAAATGTATTGTAGCATTGTCCAAAAAGGCAGGTGTCAATAGCAAAATATATAAATAAATGTTCCAGCGACAATATATTTATGTGTTTGTTTGTTTTGCAAGCTTTGCACACTAAATGACTCTCTCAATTGCTTCAGCATCTAAGTCTAAACCATAACGATGAATGATTGAATCTAGTCGAACAAAGAGAAGATGACAAATTTCGTGAAAATAAAATGCATTGTGGGGAAAGCATGCCACTTTACGAGGGAAAATCCACTAATTAGAATAGAATAGAATAGAATAGAATAGAATAGAATAACAGAGTTGGAAGGGACCTTGGAGGTCTTCTTCTCCAACCCCCTGCCTAGGCAGGAAACCCTACACCACTTCAGACAAATGGTTATCCAACATCTTTTTAAAAACTTCCAGTGTTGGAGCATTCACAGTTTCTGGAGGCCAGTTGTTCCACTGATTAATTGTTCTCACTGTCAGGAAATTTCTCCTTAGTTCTAAGTTGCTTCTCTCCTTGATTAGTTTCCATCCGTTGCGTCTTGTCCTGCCTTCAGGTGCTTTGGAGAATAGCTTGACTCCCTTTTCTTTGGGGCAGCCCCTGAGATATTGGAAGACTGCTATCATGTCTCCCCTAGTCCTTTTTTTCGTTAGACTAGGCCTGCCTGGTTTCCTGCAACTTTCTTCATATGTTTTAGCCTCCAGTCCCTTAATCATCTTGGTTGTTCTTCTCTGCACTCTTTCCAGAGTCTCTACATCTTTTTTACATCGTGGTGACCAAAACTGAATGCAAGAATTGTCAGTCTTGCAATATATTCATTCTCTTTCTGCAGAAAATGTTCCCCAAGTCCTTGGGTAGGCAAAGGGCTCACACTCAACATGATGAAGTTGTCGGCCCTTGAATCCCAAGTCTTGAAATAAACTAACAACTGAGAACTACAATTTGCCACCCCATCTGTACAGACTGGAGGTTTAATTACTGGAAGCAATTAATACTTAAACTGATCAATCACAAATTTTATTCAAACGACTATAATGTTGAGCTTTTCATTAACTGATAATTAAATCCTTTGTTGAGAGCATTGAGGATTATTCCTTTTCTAAGAGCAAATGGTTCAGTTTTCATTTGAGGGTTTCTAAGTAAAGATTTTTGTACGTGCTAATGGGTGGTTGGGCTCTCCAGAAGGAACACAGAGGCTGTTCCATGACAGGTAATAACATGGGTGGTATTAATTTGCGTTATGATAGCATAGCATAGTGGTTACCATAGAAGAGTAAGGATGATTAAGTTGCTAGTGCAAAGCTACTTTACAGAGTAGTTGCAACTGCTTGAGATCTGTCAGATCTGTGTATCTGCCATTCTTCGATGGAAGAAAAGGGGTGGTGGTTTTGACACAGTTAATTCTTTTCCACTTGATGTAACCTAAATATCTTAGGTCTTGCATTGAATCTGTATAAACTCTTGCATGAATTATGACCGTTGCCTGGCACCCCAGATGTCTGGAAAATTCTCACCACCTGGAAAGATTGAAAGAGGAGAAGGAGCCATATAGATTCCAACACTGAAGGAAAACTCCTCGGAACTTTTCTCCCAGAGACGAGGGGGAACAACAAGTTTGCACTTGCGGATTGGTGGAATCCACATCGGACTACGGGGAAGGGTTCTAATTCCCTTTATCTGAACTGCATGCCCTGAGGGGATATCAAACCCTGATTTGAATGTTGACTTGCTTTTCCCATCTTCATTAAAAGATTCCTTTTGAAATACAAGATTTTCAAGAGTTCATACTCAATTTTGAAGTGGGGGGAGAGTCCAGTCCTTACAATAACCTTTCTATAAGGTAGTGTTGGAAGAAATATTCACCTGGTTGAGTTCTAAGCTGGGAGTAAAACACTGGAGACAAAATAGAAGCTGGAGGCTGATTGGAAAGATGGCTTAATGACGAACAGAACCACCAAGCACATGGTTCTGCGCAGCTGACCACATGGAGTTGAGAGTGAGAGGTTTTTATGCTTTGCATTTGAGCTTCCTGTTCCTGTGCAAGAATATGTATTCTATTGGCTGTTGTCAGACTCCCAGGTGCCGTGTACAAATCCTAGGAGTTTGTCTGAGCTAAGTTGGGTTGAAGTTTGGGCTTATGCAGTGAAGGGGCTTGTTGGGCAATTCCTATTGTGGCTGAGGGCTAACCCTACCTTTGTTCAGACCTTGCTGCGGGGAGTAATGGATTACCAAATCTACATTTCTAAAAGCTGGCCCCATCTTAGTATTTGCTTGGGGGAGGGGCAGGAAGCTGTGAGTTTCTGTCTCCCTTAAGATTGTTGTTTCTAATTTAGGGGAAATATTTTATCCTGCCTTTTTAAATGTTTCTCAACATTTTTCATTCTTCTAAGAGAGGGGTGGGTGCTAACTTTTGACAGTAGGTTTGCACTAAGACATAGCAACTTTCCCCTAGGAAGGAGAGGAGGGAAAAGAACCACGAGATTTCAGTTCTGAGAAGAAGCATTTCAAGGACTCCAGGAATGTGATAATTTGAAAGCTCATTTTCTTACACCAAACAGAATCAAGACAGGATTTTTTTTGAATTTCTATCTCATACTTTTACTTTTTTTCTGGACAGAAGTTACCATTTCTCCTCCCTTAGTAATTCCTGCACGTCTTCTTAAAGGTCATGTCTATATTCCTCCAGAACATAGAGGAAAAATTCCCCTAGAATTTTTAGGAGAAAGTCATGAGAAAATTCTCAAGGAAAGCAACTGAACAGTAAAATAATCCAGATTCTTGCTTCCAAAGTATTTATTTACCATTTTGGATAATCAACATTGCCAGTTAGGTTTTGCCAAAGGAAACCCTGAGGGTTGCCTTCAAGAAGTGAGGAAGAATGAAGGAAATGCAAACCAGTGCTAAGACTTGTGTACAGAACAGAAGAAATATTCAATGAGAGAAGCAACCTAGAGCTAAGGAGAAATATCTTGATACTTAGAATAATTAACCAGTGGAACGATTTGCCTCCAGAAGTTGTAAATGCTCCAACACTGGAAGTTTTTAAGAAGAGATTGGGCAACCATTTGTCTGAAATGGTATAGAGTTTCCTGCCTAAGCAGGGGGTTGGATTAGATGACCTCCAAGGTCCCTTCCAGCTCTGTTATTCTGCTATTCATTACTCTGAATGGAGTTTGCCCGCTCTTTATGTGAATACTCCAGAAACACATCAATGATAGGGTTAATTTGGATCTATTTTTCTAGAGTGATACAGTCCCATTGCAGAAATACCAGAGGTGTAGAGTCACCAGTCTGGAGAGATTGATATTTACAAAGCAAATGGAAGTATGTACGTTTTAAGAGAATGGACTCTGAGCAGAAGGAAAAGGCCATTCAAGTTTGCTGTGGGAATTAGTGAGTCAACACGGTTGTTTGATTTGCTTTGATAAATCCTCAGAGAAATTTAAGTCAGCCTCATTAGCATATTTAAATTCATGGGATGAGCTCCCCTGGCTAATTCCTTTGTTGATTCACTTGGCAAAAAACGAAAAGAAGCTCCACGGAACTGAAATTGAGTCCATAGGGAGATTTTCTTCAATTCCTGGCTGAATCGTTCCTTTCCTACTTGATGAGGAGAAAATGTGATGAGCTGGACAGAGGATGTGCGTCTCATTGTGAAACATTGGCATTAAGTCTGACAACACATTGTTCTTAACAGTTTAATCAAAAGGGGCTTAGAGCATTGGCACAGACTGCAAATATTGCAAACCCAAGGTTTGATTGATTGATTGACTGATTGATTGGAGCCCACCACATTCAGACTGACCTTTGGCCATTTACTAATATATAGGGAACCCAGTTTGTGCAAAGATAGCAATAGAGATCAATGTAATCGTAGTAAGGGTACTTTTGAAAACCACCTGAAGTTCTCAACAACCCAGCAGCCTCTAGCTCTCTTTAAAAAGTTTAGATACAAATTTGATTTTTAAATGATTGAATTGATCTAGGATCTCTTTCCCATGTAGTATGGGTTATCCAGGGTGATAATCACAATCTGTTGCAATTTCTGACAATGTATCTTGTGCAATCATCTGAATTTATTGCAAAGTCTAATGCAATCTCCCAAGCATTAACCAGGTCTAAGCTTGCTTAATGGTCAAGATTACTACCACCTGAATGGAGTGTTGTATCTTCAAGATGGATGTCTGCCACTCATAGAATAACCTAATCATCAAACCTCTCTTCAGTTACATTTTGCTTTTTCTCCAAGAAGCTTCTTCAGTTCTGAGGAAGCTTCTTAGATAAGAAGCAAAACAATTTTCAGATGAAAAAACAAACGGACAATAAAGTCCAGAAAAAGCACTTTTGGGACAACCATGAGCTGGATGATTGAGAATCTCCATAGACACCCCAAAAGGATTCTTTGCAAAAACAACAACAACAACAATTCACAATCATACCTTCCTTGAGCATATGTCCCTGTGGATCAAGGCTCTTCAAACTTGTCAAGTGTATGACTTGTGGACTTCAACTCCCAAAATTCCTGAGCTAACACGATTGGAGGAGAAATTTTTGGAGCTGAAGTCAACAAGTCTTAAAGCTGTCAAGTTAGAAGATACTTGCTGTAGATAGAAAGCCACCATGACAGTTAGAAGACTTGGTTGATACTTTTTTCTTCCAAGATTTGGTTTTCTATGGGCAATACAATTTTCTCTCTATGATTCATCCAAATTTCCAGATTTCCATTTCCCATTAAAGTCAGCTTCTCCACATATATATAGCTTAGGCTATTTTATTTTTGAAAAAAAGCAAAAGATTCAAGCTAGCCGGGTCAAAATATTCATTATCCATTAGATGGTGAAGTTCTTGGATGGTGCCACTTTGTGTCTGATCTCTACACGAGAAGATCCTTGTGTTTCCCCAGCATTCATGGATATATTGTGTGCCATACATCTAAATAGTCTTCAACATTATTCAGTTACTGGCAACGCTCCATTTATCGATGGCTAAAATATATGGAATTGGATTTCTTGTTGGGGTTCTGGGACTAGTGTAGAAGGGGCCCAATTGTGTTGGCTGTCAAAATGTTTCCTTCTTCTTCTAGTCCTCCACTGAATCAGGTTGACTGATTGCTCAAAGATTTGCTATTCCATTATGGATTGTTCTGCCTGCTAGTTCTCAGCACATACTTAAAAAAATATATTAGTAATTCAAAATCATGATGGATGTAGACTTTTAACCAGTTTCAGAGTTCATATTTAGAGTTTGAGTTGAGCGGCATCGTGGCATCAATCTTTCATCATAGAAGGTCACCTTCATTCAGGATTGTGCGATGATTTCCACAGCTGGGTTTCCTTTCAAATATATTTTGATCTATGATCTCAGAAATGACTAAAGACAAACTAAAGAACAGCTCATCCATCAGTAAGATAGGAACCTGTCGCTTGCTAATATGGTTTTTGAGGGACAGATCTGGCCTCAAAATCATTTCTGTCATTTTATGCCATTCATCTTTTGCAATAAGTATCTGGTTACCAAGCCAGTTCATGCTATTTATTACTGAAGGGAGTAGCTGCCCTAATTCCCCATGCTTTGGGTTGGTTCAGTGATAGTTCAAAAGAAAGAATGCTTTACCAAAAGAACAGGTAACGTGCAGGAGAAAACACAACTGCAACCAAATAGCATTATAGGCAGTATAATGCCCAAAATGTATGTTGCTAAGTGAGAAATGAGGGAATGGGAATTTTGCAGTATTCTTCCCCTGCCACGCCCACCAAGCCATGCCCACAGAACCGGTAGTAAAAAAATTTGAATCCAACCACTGTCTTGGTGGTTTGCTTACAGACATTTCCTTACCCAACTAGGTAACTTCATCAGTATGAGAGGGTGTGGTGTTTGTTAGCTATTTATATTTATTTATTTATTAAATTTTATATTGCCGCCTATTTGCCCATGTATATGGCAGTTTGCCCTACCAGTTTTGATGGGCCGTGATTTCCTCCTTGACAGTACTTTGATTTGTCTGTTTGCTTACTGGAAGTAAACACGCGAGAGTAAACATTGTCATTAGAGTTATTCTACTCTATGAGAATGAGCTTTTCGGAAGTATTTAGCCCATAAATTGGCACAATTTATAGTATTTGCATTCAAACAGAAGATCCTTTTAGCCTGTTCATAATTTACGTGCAATCATGGTGGGAAAATATTGGGGGAAAGTATTCATTTTCTTATTTTTTTTCAATAGCCATACAAATATATTTCTCGCTATTCTTAGATTTGTCAAAAAGAACTTCATTGTTTGCAAGAGTGACCTTCTTCGATTAATATTCTTGTGCCTGCGAGCAGGATAGATTAATTTAATTCAACCTCCGATTCCATAAATTAGTATATAACAATGTGCGTCAGATATTTAATTTGATTGATTATTTAATTTGTCTCTTTTAATAAATAATAATTGCACGCCGCACACCTTACAAGATTGGATTACATACGTGTGCATTTCCTAAAGCAGTACATTTCCAGATATCCTTATTATTGTTTAATGTGTGGCATGTTCTTATATAAGAAAAGGTGAACACAAAGTAATATGCTTCAGTAAATTGTTCTGGTTTATGAAACAGCAACATTGATTTCCATTGATAGCCTCCCCAAATTTAGTGGAGACCTTTGACCATTCCAAGGAAAGAGAGCCAAGAACTTCTACTAGAAGTCATCAAGTGTCCCCCCCCCCTCAGCCCCTTAATCTTCCCTCCAGACAGTCCAAATAAAAAAAGGAATCTCAGTTCCCAAAACCATTTGCTTGCTGTCGTTCTAAAACAAGTCCCGCTAATGTTCTTTTTCTCAAAGTCAACGCCATGCCAAAGAAAAAAGTAGCAGGGGCTGTAAAAAGGACAATAACATATAACGGCCACTGGTTGTGAGTGATTCAAAAACTGTAACTACCACTGAGGGGAGTCCAGCAATTTGGCCAGACTAGTTTTCCTCTCTGGCAATTTCCTCCCTTTAAAACAAAAAAACCACGAAAAACTTGGGTTGATTTTTTTCCTTCAGGCGCATGGAATGGTGGCAGACAGCACATATGGTCTGAATGCAAGCAATCTGTTGGTATAAATATACAGCCAGCTTAGCTATGAGTTGTATTTTTTTAAAAAAAAAAACCCTTTCATTGTCTAAAAGTGGATGCACACAAGTCATAAACACCTCTTGACAAGAGGGTTTTTTAAAATAAAAAATAAAAATAAAACAGCAACAAAGAGCACAGGAAAGGCACAATCTGTCCAAGGCAACTGGTGTTACACATTGCTAAGTTGATGCTAAGAGTTGCTACATGTATACGACTTATGTTCCATCACTGAGTGAAACGTTTCTCCAAGTCATGCAATTTTCTTCTCTTCTCTTCTCTTCTCTTCTCTTCTCTTCTCTTCTCTTCTCTTCTCTTCTCTTCTCTTCTCTTTTCTCTTCTCTTTTCTTCTCTTCTCTTCTCTTCTCTTCTCTTCTCTCCCCTTCCTTCTCCCTCTTCTCTCATCCCATCCTTTCTCCTCTCCTCTCCTCTCCTGTTTTGTTCTACTCTACTCTACTCTACTCTACTCTACTCTACTCTACTCTACTCTACTCTACTCTACTCTACTCTACTCCATATTCTATTCTATTCTATTCTATTCTATTCTATTCTATTCTATTCTATTCTATTCTTCATTTCTTCTATTCTATTCTATTCTATTCTATTCTATTCTATTCTATTCTATTCTATTCTATTCTATTCTATTCTATTCTACTGTATTCTACTGTACTCTACATTCTCTCCTCTGGTCTCCCCTCCCCTCTTTTCTCTCTCCCCCTCCCCCTTTCCTCTTTTCTCCACACCACTCCCCTGCCCTCTCTTCCCTCCCTCCCCTTTGCCTTTAAATCTGACTCAGCTCTTGGTGATTTACAAAATCATCCAGTTTTCTACCCTCTTCTTTTGGGATTATTTGATTTCCCAAGGTTGCCTATAGCCACTTCCTCCAGACCAGCTTAGATAGCTTTCAAGAACAACCGAAAAGGTTGTGTTTGTGTGTATGCATGAAGCTATCTCTGACTGCACGATTTTGTGTGTCTGTGTGGTCTAAGATTTTTTTTCCCAAAGTAGCAAATCTAAAATCTTTTGCTCTCTTCCCGGAAATTAACTCCCACTGCAACCAAAATCGCAACATGCTGTAAGTTCATCTATATCCTTTCCACAAGATCTCTCTCTCTCTCTCTCTCTCTCTCTCTGTGTGTGTGTGTCTGTGTCTCTGTGTGTGTCTGTGTGTATCCTTCATGGCACAGATTGGTACAACCGAGCCAAGTCTTCAAACTGCCTGAAACTATATATCCCAATTTGAAAAGCTCTGGAATCCTCACCTCTTCACTGTAGTTTTCTCCCTCTAGATCAATGTTTTGAAGTTGCTTAAATAAAATATGTCTAGTGCCAGGGTGTATTGTACATCAAAATCCTCTCAACTTAAAAACTTAAAAGAAGTTTTGACCCATGGCTATAAAATTCCGTTCTTGAGAGAATCTACTTTAAGGCTTCTAAGGAGACAGACAGAGAGAGAGAGAGAGAGAGAGAGGGGTGGGGGGGTGGGGCTTTCTTTCTTTTATTGATTTATAACGTGGTATGACTCCCAGCCTGAATTCTTCACTTCCCATTCCCCTTCACATTTTATGGATTAAAATACCACATTCACATTTCTACAACACATTTACAACGTTTGCTCTTGCCACCTCTCTGGAGAGGACTAATTTATTCATATATGTATTTACTGAGCTTTTTCTTCTTCTTCTTCTGATAAGGATTGTGCAGAAACAGCACATTTCCTTCAAAGTATGAGTATATACATCCCTAAAAGAATGTCATCCAAAGCCAAGGTAAATAACAGAGCAATACGGCAGTAGCTCAATCATATCTATTGAATTTGGCTGAAGGACGATAGGAAATGTAGGACCCGGATGGAATGGAACTGAGATTTGGCATTTCTGTCCAAGGACAGGCGTTCCAATCCAAACAATGGACAGCATGAAAAGTTTATTCGGAATAAACATAAAATGTATGGGATAGAACATTTGGGGAGTTAAGAATGCACCAGAGGTGGTATTCAATATGTTCTGACCAGTTCTGGAGAACTGGTAGTGGAAATTTTGAATCGTTTGGAGAATCAGCAAATACCCGCTCTGACTGGCCACGGCCCCATCTCTTCTCTGCCTCCCATTGAGTCCCAGCTGATCGGCTGGGTCTCCTTTGGTCGCCCTGCACAGGAGAATGGAGCAGGAAAGCAGGTTAGTGGGGTGGGGAGGGAAGGGAAGGGGGATTTTGCAGTATCCTTCCCCTGCCATGCCCAACAAGCCACGCCCATCAAACTGGTAGTAAAATTTTTTGAATCCCACCACTGGTGTGCGCCGTATCGTTTTAGAAATCATTCTTGCTACAGTGGGCTCTTAGGCCATTTGTGGTGACCCTGAATGCTTCTGCTTTGGGATTCATTGCAATGAGAGACGATCTAAAAACATTGTGATAAATAAAGGAGGAACATCAGAACCTCTGAACCATGCAAGTTACTGTGAGTAGTATTGATCCATATTCTATCTCAAGCTTTAAAAATAGAGAAGCATGTTCTTCATTAAGGGTCTTCTAATGGTCAGGATCAAGCTATTTTTCACACTTCCACCTTAACCATGTCTCGTCTCCCTCTCTCCCTTTCTCCTCTCTGTCTGTCTGTCTGTCTGTCTGTCTGTCTGTCTGTCTGTCTGTCTATCTATCTATCTATCTATCTATCTATCTATCTATCTATCTATCTATCTATCTATCTATCTCTATCTATCTCTTGTCCATTTATCTATCTACACTTCCTTCCTTCCTTCCTTCCTTCCTTCCTCATCTGTCTGTCTCTCTCTCTCTCTCTCTCTCTCTCCATCCCTTTTGGGGTAACTTGGAGGTCAAGAGAACTCCATGGCTTTCCAGAAGAAGTTGAGAGGTCTGATAGAAGGGATACTGCATGATCCTGAATGGCTTTTCATTACAGGAGAGTGACAATCTAATCTAAACTCCAGTGAGATGAGGCTGGCTGGAGGAAGATAATACTGGAGTCATTCTGAATGTCAGTTGCCTTTCTCCTGAGTGAACCTAGCAAATTACACTTGTAGCAGTCACCTCAGTCAGACAGCTGCTTCAGTTTCTCACCTGTCAACCATCTTCACTCCATATCTGACTCAGGCAGAGAAGGACAGAAACCTTGACTGTATATGTAAGAACTCTGCTAGATCCGATCACTGGCCTAACTTGACCAGAGTTCTAATTGCCTGATCAAGAGATCATCAGTCTGAATCGTGACAGTATTTACCCAACATTTAGGAAGACTCACAGAGATGGGACTTCTTTAGAGATCACCTAATACAGCCTACTAATTATATACGTATAATGATATGCAGTATGAGAGAGAGATGATAGAGAGATGATAGATGATAGGTAGATAGATTGTCAGATAGATAGATAGATAGATAGATAGATAGATAGATAGATGATAGATTGATCGATAGATAGATAGATAGATGATAGATTGATCGATAGATAGATAGATAGATAGATAGATAGATAGATAGATAGATAGATAGATAGATAAGATTTTTAAGTGTATACACCCACTGAATATTAGATAGGCAGTACCCAAATTTGACAAATAAACCATTTTTAAAGCCAAACTCAGATCCCTGATGATAAAAAAAAGAAAGAAAGAGTTAAACATGCTTATGCAAAGAACAATATTTAATGTATATAAACAAAATAAAAATCAGGTTTTAGGTTTGATTAAGACTGGGTTGTTCCAGTGGCATTCATTAATGTGTGTGCGGACATTTTGCTACTGTAGCTGCCTTTCCTTTCCTTTCTCTTTTTGCCCTTTTCCTAAAGTCTGCAGAAATCCAATCCTTGAATTGCTGGTAAGGGGATAAAAAAGTGTATCTCTCCATTCATATGGAGGCCAAGATAGACATGTGATCTACTATTTGGTTCAAACTTCTTCTCGTTCAGGAGTGTCTGGAAAATAACTGCCTTTCACTGAAGGACATGGGCAGGAAGAATTTAATTGCAAGCTGCAGCAATTTGGTGGAATGGTCGGAATTGGATTTATTTAGACAGATTTTGTGGGTTTGTTTATGGAAGGCACCTGGAACCAAGTAGCAGAGATTGTTTTTTTTGTCACAGCTGTCTAAAAACCACCTCTGAATGTTGGAACCAGTTTTAGGATATTTATAGGTTCGGCATCCCATCAGTTATCTCTCATCTCTGAAATGAATTGATGAAATGGACAGAGAGAAGAGAAATGGAGAATTTCCTTCGTACCAAAGAACAGTTGAGATGAGAAAGACAAGATAACCCTTTGTTAAGGTAAAGGTTGCTCTTGCACATATGTGCTAGGGATCGGTGCTCATCTCCGTTACAAAGCCCAAGAAGAGCCAGCGCTGTCCGAAGACGTCTCCGTGGTCATGTGGCCGGCATGACTAAATGCTGAAGGTGCACGGAACGCTGTTATCTTCCCACCAAAGGGGTCCCTATTTTTCTACTTGCATTTTTTTTACATGCTTTCAGACTGCTAGGTTGGCAGAAGCTGGGACAAGGAACATGAGCTCACTCCATTCTGCGGCACTAGGGATTCGAACGACCGAACTGCCGATCTTTCTGATTGACAAGATCAGTGTCTTAGCCACGGAGCCACTACATCCCTCTGTAGAGATATCAGCAGATAAAGCCTCTGGTCCATTGTGTCAGAGTATATTCATGAACTGGAATAGAGCATGGTAACAAGATCAGCCAATGAATAGCCATTGCAACTAAGTCAGCCAATGAGGACAGTTTGGAAACTGAAACTTGAAGTAGCCTTGGAAACTGACACTAGAACTAGCCTAGGCATGGCTCTACTTAAGCTCTGCAGCTGTGTTGAGCTCTGAGTGTCTTTTGAAAATGAAACTAACTTGCTTCCTCTGCTTGCTTGCTGAACTAAAGTGAAACTGATGTCTGTTTCTGTGCTGCTGAAGTTACTTGCAGCATGTTTATTTCTGTCTTGAGTTTGCTCCATGATGGAGAAATCTACAACTGGTTTGTAAAATCTACTTATTATGTTTATAAAGATGTTAAATGAAGCATCAGCCATCTGTGTTTATTTTTCTGGTGCTGAATGAATGCTGCAAAACTCTGGACACATTGGTGGGATTCAAACATTTTAGTTCTGTGGGTGTGGCTTGGTGGGCGTGGCAGGGGAAGGATGCTGCAAAATCCCCATTCCCTCCCCACCCCACTAACCTGCTTTCCTGCTCTGTTCTCCTGTGCAGGGAAACCAAAGAAGAACCAGCCAATCAGCTGGGATTCAGAAGGCAGACAATAGACGGGGTTGGCGGGGCCAGTCGGAGGTGATATTTGCCAGTTCTCCTAACAACTCAACATTTTCGCTACCGAGTCTCCAGAACTGGTCAGAACCGGCTAAATACCATCACTGGTCTGGTCTCAGTGACCGACTCAGATTGGATCCTGCAATATCCCAGTTTTCTCTGGGAAGCACCAGAGGAAGTTGTCATCCAAGGACAACAAACTTAAACCTGGCAAAGCAGGGATAAACAGCAGCTGGTGCTAAACTGTTATTGCCAGCCGATGATGTGAAGACACTGGATTCAGAGTTCACTGGTATTGTCCTCCAGGTGACTCACTCATGCGTGAAATTGGCATTGTACAAACCAGCAGGCTGCTGGTGTAGGGAACATGCCACCACACATTTGTTGCTTAACTAAATGCTTGCCCAACGTGGGTGTGTATGCAGGTGTGTGTGTGTGTTAAGTACTGAGCGTGGGCGCGAAGAATGGAGACGAGCCGGTAAAATAGTGAACTTCAAAACTCTTTATTAACATGGTGTGACAGCTCAGCTCAATGGCTGTAATGGGCCTCTTTATATAGGCAATTTATTAACTATTCAACCAATGAAAACTTGGGAGCGCTAGCTCCGTTAACCAATGGGAGAGGCTCGTTAATGGCCAATCAGATTCACCTGAATGGACCAATCTGATGTCACCATTAACGGCCAATCAGAAGTGCAGGGCCAGAACCCTGCACTTGACTTCAAGCTCTTGATAATTTTATTAACACATTTATTCATTCACAACAGTGTGTGTGTCAGCTTAAAAAGATAGAAGGAAGGAAAAAAAAGGAATGTATGTGAAGTCCATGTTTTAAGAGACAGCCTCATTTTTTGTTTACAATTTAAGTAAATCCATCGAACCACATCAATGGTTTTTAATCACGCCTTTCACTGAAACTTAGCAATATAGAAAATGCTTCCCAATAGATTTAACTTCTGGTGCTAAATGGCAATCCAAACACTACATTTTAATGACAGAGATGTCTTGAGCAAATATTATTGTGCTATGAATTGACGATGAAGTAATAATGCTAGCTTGAAATAATGCCATGGTGTCATTGAATTGATTGTTTCAGATCAATGAAGTTATACTCCTGAGTGGTGCAATGGCCTTCATGTCTCTCACCTCACAATCAGGAGGCTGTGAGTTTGATCCTCAGTAGCGGCAGATAATTTCTCTCTCTGGGTAGAATGAGAATAGATCTGCTGAACGAAACTCCACATTGGCAACAGGCAGGGCATCCGGCTAGTAAACACTCAGCTCCATTCAGCTGCCCAGACTCCAGCCTGGAAGGGATTATGGGGGTCATTAAAAGATGATGAATAAGGTTATAGCTCCTGGATTTCACAGCAGCTGTGCTATGAAGTTTGGAACGATGTTTTGGAAGGATGTGTGTTTGTGTTTATTTTCATAGTCATAATGTACACTGAAGATGGCATTTAATTTCGTTGTACAAGGTGCAATGAGAATAAAGTAAACTAAATCTTGGATGCCCAGAAATGCCAAGACAAGTGCTAACCCAGCTCCTTGTGTGTTGCAATCTGTGTAGAATAGTACTGCAGCAATGATTTTTACACTGACGAGGGAATGTAGAAAGGAAGGCTTAACTGACCAAACAGAAATTATTCAGCTAGCCAAAGCTGAGTTGAATTACACAATCAGCAAAATGTAGGCAACATTTCTTTGAAGTGATAAATAGAAATGATCTTCTGATTTGGGGACTTCAGGCAAGGATCCACGATCGAGGGTCTTCGATAGATAGATGATAAAGATAGATATGTGTGTGTGAGAGAGAAATGATAGATAGATGATAGATGATGGATGAAGATAGATATGTGTATAATATCTATCTTTCTATCTATCTATCTATCTATCTATCTATCTATCTATCTATCTATCTATCTATCTATCTATCTATCTATCTTATCTATATCTATATCTTTATCTTTATCTTTATTTTTATCTATCTATCTATCTATCTATCTATCTATCTATCTATCTATCTATCTATCTATCTAAAAATCTTTCTGACATAAGATGGAGTGCTAGGTGAAAAAAAACAGCCTCAGAACTTTTTTTGCCAGAGAGAAAAAAAAAAAGGAGGCTGTCCCATAAAAATATGCCATTTCATTTAAGTACAGAGTCCATGCTAAACTGGCAAGCTTGCTTTTGGAAGTGGGGGGGGGGGACATGCAATGCAGTTTCTTTTTATATTCCAGCATAATCAGAGATCTTGATGTTTTCTGGGAATAATTGCACACTGCAGAAAGCCCAGGTGTGGATGTGCACATATGGGGAAGCTTCCCCTCTTCCCGTTGCTATGATGGTGAGCTTCATAAAGACATTTGGCTGATTGCTATTGGAAACAGAATGCAGGACCAGATGGATGGCTGCTGTCACCCACCAGGAATGGCTCGTGGTCTTGTGAGCATATGTCAGCAATGGATTCACAGCAGTGGTGGGATTCAAATTTTTTTACTACTGGTTCTGTGGCTGGGGCTTGGTGGGTGTGGCAGGGGAAGGATACTGCAAAATCCCCCTTCCCTCCCAACCCCACTAACCTGCTTTCCAGCTCTGTTCTCCTGTGCAGGGCAACCAAAGGAGACCCAGCCGATCAGCTGGGACTCGGGAGGCAGAGAAAAGATGGGGGCATGGCCAGTCAGAGGTGGTATTTTCCGGTTCTCCAAACTACTCAAAATTTCCACTACCAGTTCTCCAGAACTGGTCCGAACCTGCTGAATACCACCTCTGGTTCACAGGTTCCATCTTGATATTCTGCAGTTTGTATTGGGAAATCACCAATTGCTGCAGAGAATTCACAACGAGAATCCGCTTTCTTGCAAATGTTAAAATAAATATTTTTTTAAAAAAGACTCACACCTGGTTAAAAAAGTCCATTGTAGAATCACCATTATTTTTCTCTATAGCAACTTCCAGTCTAAAAAAATCATATGACTGCTTTTTTTTTTAATTTCTAAAGCTAATCCACAGTACTATTCAAAGAAACGTTTAAGAACTTTTGAATTTCAGTTCCATTTAAATACAGCACCTATGAAATTTATGTCTTTATATTTGGTCCAGATTCCAATGGTTCTTCTAAAATAAATACCAGGTCACCTGCAAATGCTTGTCATTTATATTTTTCCTCTTTTTATTTCCAGGCCTTTTATCTTTGGATCTTGTCTTATAGTCCTATTTAGTACTTCCAGTGTTGATATAAATAGTAATAGGGACAGAGAATATCCTTGTCTTGTGCCTTTTTGTATGTTAAAATTTGCCGTTGAGTCCCCATTCATGATTACTTTTGCCATTTGTTTAGAATATATAGTCTTAATCGTATTCATAAATTTCTCACCAAAAAAGTTCTTTTTTTAAAAAAGGAAACTTTTAAGAACTTTTGAATTTTAGCTGCGTTTACCTACAGGATCTCCCTTCTTGGAAGTTCCCATTTTCACAAAAGAAAAAAAGAAATGTACGTCCTTATATTTTAAATTGGGCTTCCTCCTACTTCTGTTGTACAAGAATCCCAAAGAGCTAACCAAATACAAGCAGTTTTATTGATTGCATCTTGCCTTGAAATCTATTAATATAAAGTGAGTTAGAAAGATACAGCTCTACAAAAGCCTTAGGTTATCATATTTATTTTTACTGTAGCATGAACTTTTTAAAGAGGGTTAGAATCTATTTAGAAACAAACCTTGCAATGTGTAATGAGTTCAATGCCTTGAAAAAGCTCTCTTCAAAGGAAACTGTTCCCCGAAGATTAATGCTTCACTTTTCAGATTATAATATAGTCCCTTTTTCTAGCAACTCATTAAAAAACATGACAAATAGTAGAATAACAGAGATGGAAGGGATCTTGGAGGTCTTCTAGTTCAACCCCTTGGTCAAGCAAGAAAACCAATACCAGGCCAAACAAATGGCTGTCTGGTCTCTTCTTGAAAAACCTCGAATGTTGGAGCATCTACAACTTCTGAAGGCAAGTTTTTCCCACTGGTTAATTGTTCTCACTGTCAGGAAATGTCTCCTTAGTTCTTAGTTTCACCCAAATTTTGATCTTGGGGGTCTTGTGGCAACAGTTGTAGGCATGAGGATGAGTTGTAAGTCCCTTTTCCTCCCTGCCTCCCAGCATTGATGGTATTTCCTCCTCCTCCTCCTCCTCCTCCTCCTCCTCCTCCTCCTCCTCCTCCTCCTCCTCTCTTCTACCGCTGATGATATTATCTAATTTGGGTAATGAAACATCTGCAAGAAAACAAGCCAGCTCAGAGAACATCATTTTATTTATGTATCTTTCACATTTCCTAACTGTCCTTCTCTCTTGGAGCTGCTAAGCAAATGGGAGAAAGACTTACTCGTACAACTGGAGAACAATTGGCTTCATTTTATCGAAGTGCCTGTAGACCAAATCCTATGCTTCACTTCTTCGTCGTGCTTGTGTCTCAGCCCTCAAACCACCAGATCTGTTAAGTGACATTTTCTAAAGCAGAACTACCGTAATTAAGTTTCTGTCTTGGAGACAGCTCTGAAAATGCCTTTACGCTAAGAACAAGCCTTCTGTAGTCTGATACCAGATAAAGACCTTCTGTAATCTAATTTGTTTAGCCTGTCACTTGTCAGAGGAGAGGAGAGATCTCTTGATTGCAATTGCCAAGAAGAAGTCAAGGCACTATAATGGCAGGCATTGGCTGTAGCTTCTTTTGGTCATTGTTGAAACAAGGAACGAATGAAAGTGTTGATGGTGGAACACTTTCACCAGTGACCAAGTTCATGTTTCCAGGAAGTTAATCAGAAAAAAGATAAAGTAGTTAAAGCACCAGACTAGAAACCAGGAGATTGTGAGTTCTAGTCCCATCTTAGCCACGAAAGCTGGCTGGGTGACTTTGAGTCAATCATCAAGAGACTGAGAGTTCTAGTCCCATGTTAGGCATGAAAGCAGATTGTGTGACTTTGGGCCAATCACCAGGAGACTGAGAGTTCTAGTCCTGCCTTAGCCATGAAAGCCAGCTGGATGACACTAGACCAGTCCCTCTTTCTCAGTCCAACCCACCTCACAGGATTGTTGTGGGGAAAATAGGAGGAGGAAGGAGTATTAGGTAAATACCTCACCTTGAGTTACTTATAAATCAATGAAGGTGAAATAAAATCTAATAAGTCCATAAATGAGCAGCTGATGGCCTTTGAATACTGTCTATTCATATCAGGGGTTTTTATTATTCTGAGTATCAGCTGTTTTTTTATTCAATGTAACCAGTTAGCCAAATGTTATTTGCTATGTGTTTTGAAGCTATCATTGTTGAATATGATCTGCGATTGACCAAGATCAGACGTGCATTCATCTAGTTATATGAAAGATATTGAACTGAGATATCAAATGTCTCTAAGGTGCTTCTCCAAAAAGCAATTGGACTTTCTTTGCTCTTGCTTGAAAGCGTTTCTCTTCTCATTCAAGAAGCTTCTTCAGTTCAGAAGAAGCTTCATGGATGATATGTGAAATGTCTTCAAGCAAAAGCAAAGAAAGTCCAGTTGCCTTTTGAAAAAAACACCTTTGGGACAACCGTGACCTGGATGGCAGAGAATCTCCACAGATATTTTCTGCATCAGTTGCTTGATATCAACTACTAGCTCAATAACTGTGTTTTGCTACGAAACTATGTGGTTGGGCTTAGTTTTTGGGGAGGAAAATAAGGGGGAAAAATTCTGTCTGTGCTTACCAGCATCCATCGGTATTTGTCTGGCTAGCGTCCTGTCAGTGTGTGAGAGAGTTGAGGGCTGTCTGGAAGCTGAAAGAGTATTTGCTGTGTGAGCAAGAAGGAGACAGCAAGGAGCCTGGCTGTGGTTTAGCTCAACTGTCCTGTAATAAAGCTGGTTGCGGCTGTGAAACTAAAACTGAACCTCCTCTCCTCTGCTTGTGTTTTGCATTTGGAACAGATTTCCTTCCAGGTGGTGAGGGGGAGTAGAACTCTTTAGCATCAGAGCGTGTTAATAATCATAATATAGGAAATACTAATGTTCTGATGGTCATTTCAAAAAACCCTTTCTTCGTGAGCCCCTAGAAGCCAAGAGGAACCTATGTGCCAAATTTCAAGTTTGTAGGCTTTACGGTTCTCGAGATTTTGTGATGATGCGTGAGTGGCATTTCACTTTTAGATTAAGACCAACAGGGAAAACATTATATTAGAGGGGAAAAAAATCAGAAAAGGGCAATTAATTAACCAACCAACCAACCAACGAGTCTGTTTGATGAAAACATTTCTTCTTGTCCTGAGCTACCCTGTTCATCCTGGAGTTATTTGACCCAGTCCTAATTCTTACTTAGTTTTTATTCTCAGAAAGTAACTTTGGGCCAATTACTTTTCTTCTTCTAATGACTTGTTTCAGGGGAATTAACAGGAAGACAGATTGTCTGGTTTGGCTAAGGTGGCTGAAATCTTAAACCATCTTTCCCTGTCCCTGTCACTCTATATTGATCGCGGGAACAGCATCCCAGCTTGCTGTATGATGCAGTGAGCTGGAATTAGCACAAATGGCAATGCTAATCCATTCTGATGTTAAAGTTGTTGGCTCAAGCCTATTTCCCCACTGCCTTTCTTTCATCATTTATTATCTGGCATCCGCTGAAGCTATTAAATCTCAAGAACCAAGGTCTAACGCTCTCTAACCCTCCAAAAACCTCCAGAACTGTCTATTGCTAGCTCCATTGACCATGATTTTCTAAATTATTCTTTGGGGAAAAGGAAAGAATGTTTAATTTCTAATTAGAATCTTCAGCTAAGTCTAGATGGAGACTAGTTATCTCCCCAACCTTCATGGATTCTTAAACTTTTGCACTTAATTCACTTTTTCACGGTTTTGTTTTGTTTTAAAAGAATGAATTTGAATATGGACTTTGGAACAATCCAGCCAAAGTTCAGTTCTTTATTTGCTTACAACCGATAAACAAAATCTTGCCAGACAAAAGCTTTATTATTCTCATCCCAATGGATACAATTGTAGGAGAAGGAGTGGAAAAACCTGGGTGGTGGAATCAAAAGAGGAATTAGCCTAGAATCTCTACATAGCCACAAGTGAACTAAGTCTAGCTTTCTTTGAGTGCCATTGACCCTTAGTTAACTCCAAGCAGACAATGACCTTAGTTAAGAAGATTCTGGGCATAGGCTTTTAGCAATAAATCAGTTTAATTTAACCTTCCTCATCTTTCATGCCTGAAAATACTCTGAGAGATTTTAGGGAGTAGCTATGCTTTTTCCTTCCTGGGAATCTGGAGTTTCACGCCACCTCCTCCTCTGCAGGCACCATCCCTCACAATTAGTGCCTGGAAATGTTGCAAGAAAATAAATAAACTCATTTCTCCATTACTATCCCAATGGATTAAAAAAAATAGGTGAAGTTGAAACATTTTGACTTTGTTCAATGAGGGGAAAGAGCTAAACGAAGCTTACGACTCTCGAAAAGTTTCTGCTGTTTTCTGCTAGTGGAGGCTATTAAAGGATAAATATATTTGACTTCTAGCCAATGAGAAATTATGCCAAGCTTGCATTTTGCTCTTCCAGTGAAATCTGTAAAGACTTAAAGTGCTTAACTTTATCTGGATTGTTCCAATATTTCATGCTAACTGACACTCAGAGAAATAAGACCGGGGTTTCCCCTGATAGGTACATAAATTTTCATTCAATAAATTCTATAAAAGTAGAGAAGAAATTATCACAACCACAGCAACTTCCCCTTCCTCCATATAACCATCCTTTTATGAGTTGAAAGACTCCAAGCTAAAAGACCAATATTTCAGATTTTAGCATTTGATTATAAAACAGTTCATCTACCCTACTCTTGAATGAAGTTTGGCTTGGATATGAGGAACTGATTAACCATTTGGTCCTTCCACGTTCAAAATAATCACACCTTGAAGGAACTGTCACTTTGAGAAACCTTCCATAGTTGGCTTTACCAACTTTGTGACTGAGTGAGAATTTAATAGGCATGGATACTATTTTTTTGAAAGTGAATAGAAAGGAAGATGGAAAAAAGGGGACCTGTACTTCTTATTGCTTAGAAGGAATGAAATTGTGATATGGTGAAGTCCTGGCAATGCCTTTAATGTGAAGACAACTCAGCTTATTGAATCTCTCTTTTTCTTTCTCTTTTTCTTTCCCTTTCTACTTCTACTTTCTCTCTCTCTCTTTCCCTTTCTACTTCTCTCCTTTTCTTTCTTTCTTTCTTTCTTTCTTTCTTTCTTTCTTTCTTTCTTTCTTTCTTTCTTTCTTTCTTTCTTTCTCTTTTTCTCTTTCTCCTTCTCTTTCTTTCTCTTTCTCTCTCTCTCTCTCCCCCTCCCCCAATTTCTTCCCTTCATTTTGGGAGAAGATTGAGAATGACTTGATGCCTCTCATTTCTTCGTTACAGTCGGCAATTACGCCATCAATATAATTTTCATTTCTCTTCTCTGATTCCATACATTAGATTCCTCTGCCCAGCTGCTCAACTTTATTTTGCATATTAAGCAACAGCTAGGAATAGCTTTCATTTAGCTCATTCAGCATCTTTCTTGAGCTGCATAAGTAAAAAAGGAAAAAGAAAACACGTGAAAAAATAAGCTAACATTTCCAAAATGCAATACACAGAAGGACTATCTTAAAGTCATGCTGGAGATACACCCATCCCCATGCAGAAATGGAGAAACTGTATTTGAGACTCAAAACCAAAAAAGAAGGCTCCAAAGAATGGGATTTGTCCTTCTACAGTTTCAAATAGCTTCTAATTTCCCTAAATCTAATAATAAGAAAAATTGGAATGAAGAAATGACCAATTTTCCAATTGGTGCTCTGTAGTGTTCATCAACATATTGTCACTGTTGTCCAAAACATTATACAGAAAGCTATAAAAGCGATTTTCACCATTGGTAACATTCAGATCTTTTGAACTCCTCTTTCTATTTTACCACTTTCCTTTTATGACCCTTGACTTAGTTATCACTCCAGCTGCAAAGCAGTCAAATATAGAATACTTCATTGGACACACAAGGAATTTGTCTCCAGTGCATAAGGTCTCAGCACACATGGCAAACAGCAAAGTAATAATAATCATAACAACAAAATTATTATCTTCATAGTAAGGATACCAAGAAGAAAAGGTAGTGAAACAGATGAAGAGGACAAAAGTAATACAGCCTTACTCCATGGGTAAATATACTTAGACATAAGATAGTAATGTGGGAATTAGGTGTTCCACAGATACGTATATATTCCCCAGAATCCACACCAAATTTGGTTCCCTTCTTGTTTCAACAAGCTTCTTTCTTTCTTTCTTTCTTTCTTTCTTTCTTTCTTTCTTTCTTTCTTTCTTTCTTTCTTTCTTTCTTTCTTTCTTTCTTTCTTTCTTCTTCCTTCCTTCCTTCCTTCCTTCCTTCCTTCCTTCCTTCCTTCCTTCCTTCCTTCCTTCCTTCCCTTCTTCCCTCCCTCCTTTCTTTCTTTCTTTCTTTCTTTCTTTCTTTCTTTCTTTCTTTCTTTCTTTCTTTCTGTCTTTCTGTCTTTCTGTCTTTCTGTCTTTCTGTTCTTTCTTTCTTTCTTTCTTTCTTTCTTTCTTCTTTCTTTCTTTCTTTCTTTCTTTCTTTCTTTCTGCGCCAACTCAGAAAGCTCAAACTACCCAAGGAGCTGCTGATCCAGTTCTACAGAGGAATTATTGAGTCGGTCATCTGCACCTTTACAACTGTCTGGTTTTGTTCTGCAACCCAACAGGACAGACACAGACTCCAGAGAGTAGTTAGGACTGCAGAAAAAACAATGGCTACAAACCTGCCTTCCATGGAGGACCTGTGTTCTGCACGAGTCCAAAAGAGGGCTGTGAAAATATTTAGAGACCCCTCACATCCCGGACATAAACTGTTTCAACTCCTTCCCTCAAAATGATGCTATAGAGCCCTGCACACCAGAACAACTAGACACAAGGACAATTTTTTCCCAAACGCCATCACTCTGCTAAACAACTAATTCCCTCAACACTGTCCAACTATTTACTAAGTCTGCATTTCTATTACTATTACTCTTCCCATCCTTCTTTTCACCCATCCCCTCCCACTTACGACTGCATGACTGTAACCTTGTAGCTAGTATCCTTACGATTTATATTGACTGTTTCCTAGTATGATTTGATTGCTTGTTGTACCCTATGACTATCATTAAGTGTTGTACCTGGTGATTCTTGACTCTTGACAAATGTATCTTTTCTTTTATGTACACTGAGAGCATTTGCACCAAGACAAATTCCTTGTGTATCCAATTACAGTTGGCTGATAAAAAATTCATTCATTCATTCATCATTGTTTTCCTTTTTTAATTCTGCTCTGGATGATTTTGTTGGCTCAGAGCGAACATCAAGCTTGCAAGCTATTTACACGCTCCCTTCCTCCAGCGGTGAAGTAGGAAGGGAGGGAGGCCCTTCCTATTTCGTATGTTGCCTTCCACAAGTGTCATTGATGACTAATTTGCTGGAGTCATCTGCTTTGAGCATCTGTTCCTCTCCAATGGAAAACAGTGCAGGAAATAAAACGAGAAACTCTTCTCCCAAGGGAAAAAAAAATGTTCCAGTGAATCATTGCAGAAGGAAATAAAAATCTCAGATCAGATTATTATTTTTTTAAATCAGCACTTCTTGTTAAGAAAAAAAAACCGCACAATTCTTTTCCCGTTCCCATGCATTGGGGTTTGGGAGGGCAGTCCCTGACATGCATCCTAATATGGGCATGGTGTGACTTGGTGGGTGTGGCAGGGGAAGGATGCTGCAAAATCTCCATTCCCTCCCCACCCCACTAACCTGCTTTCCAGCTCCATTCTCCTGTGTAGGGCAACCAGAGAAGACCCAGCCAATCAGCTGGGACTCGGGAGGTGGAGAATAGTTGGGGTTGGCAGGGCCAGTCAGTGGTGGGATTTGCTGCTTTTCTGAACTACTCAAAATTTCCACTACTGGTTCTCCAGAACTGATCAGAACCTGCTGGATACTACCTCTGGTCCATACCACTGGCATAGGAAGCATATTTAAAGGGAAACATTTGAAATAAATTTCCAAAAATAGCCATTGAGGTTGATACTGCAAGTCCAAAGAGTTCCCCCTGGAGGCCTGCCATATATCAACTATCAGGAGAATGAAATATGGTTCTTGCTACATTTTATTATGGAACTGGAATTTAAACATGACCTACTCTGGGGTGGAGGTGAAGTTTCACTTCTTTTGCTATGCAGCACCTGAGCTCCAGTGCATATATTTGTGATTTTACAGAACATCTTTGATTCTTCCACCTTCAACTGTCTACATATTAAGAGAGGCAGCCATTGTGTAAATCAGATTTTGATCAAGAGGAAAGTCATGCACAATTGCTTTTATTCCATCTGACTCAATTTACATCCCCTTGCAAGCCATTAAGAGGTCTAATCTTGTTTTCCCCTGAAATCAAATTCAGAGAGTTGCCATGTACCCAATTTTTGAAAAAAAGGCAATCAGACAACCACATTTCTCATACAAACTGAATTTAGTTTTATTCAAGCTGACTAGCAATATTCAGGTTTCTTTTAATGAAAAACCAGCATCCTTCATTTAAAACAATAATGTTTTGGCATATTCTGCTCTGGATTCAATTCAAGAGGACAGGAATTGAATTATAGTGGTCATCATTAAGCCAGTTCCAATTGTCTTTTGGGACAATTGTTGAAACTTAGCTCTTTGTACTATGTGAGTGTCTGAAACATGCGTATTCAACCTTGGCAACGTCAAGTCTTGTGGACTTCAACTCCCAGAATTCCCCAATCAGCCATGGGGAATTCTGGGAATTGAAGTCCACAGGTCTTACAATTGTCTAGGCTGAACACCAGTGGTGGAATTCAAATTTTTTTACTACTGGTTCTGTGGCTTGGTGGGCGTGGCTTGGTGGGTGTGGCAGGAGAAGGTTACTGCAAAATCCCCATTCCCTCCCCACCCCACTAACCAGCTTTCCAGCTCCGTTCTCCTGTGCAGGGCAACCAAAGGACACCCAGCTAATCAACTGGGACTTGGGAGGCAGAGAATAGATGGGGTGTATGGTTTGGTGGGCAGGGCAATAGCATGGCATGGCAACAGTGTGGCCTGGTGAGCATGGCAGGGGAAGGATATACTGCAAAATCCCCCTTCTCTTCCCTCCCCAGCCTACTAACCTGCTTTCCAGCTCCGTTCTTCTGTGCAGGGCAAGCAAAGAAGACCCAGCCAATCAGCTGGGACTCAATGGGAGGCGGAGAATAGATGGGACCGGGGCCAGTCAGTGGTGGGATTTGCCAGATCTCCGAACTACTCAAAATTTCTGCTACCAGTTCTCCATAACTGGCCAGAACCGGCTGAATAACCACCTCTGTTGAAGACCCTTGGTCTCAGAGGACTTGAAGCAGTGATATTGACATGGAAATAAAAGTTGGCTCGAAGCACAGGTTCAACAAGAATTATCAAACAAAGCAAAATAACTTTTCAGTTCAGAGAATCAAATCCCTGTCTTTTGATATTCTAATCTTTGAAACAGATACTTTGATAAGGGGGAAAAAAAAACTTTTTAGTTTAGTACAAGCTCACTTTATGCTCTGGGCTGAAACTGCCTTGCAAATAGAGTTTTGTTCTTTTCATGCTTTTGTTCAAAGAATCAAAGACGATGAAATGTCTCTCCAGAACTTTTGGAGGTGATTCCATGATGTACCTCTTGTTCTGAACAATATTTTCTTCTGCCTCATATTGAGATTGTCCATTTGATTCAGAGATGTTTATTTTGGAGCAAGTATATTTTTTATATAAATTGTTTTATGCATGGAAACACATTGAACTGTGTGTTGTCACCCCAAAACTCGCAAGGATAATTTTCTGAAGAATAGTTTCAAGGGATCTCTCATGATGGTGGATCAAGTCTCTCTAACATTTTATAAAACAGTTGATGAGGAACGCAGAGAAGTAAGATCAGATAGAGTTGTAGCCTGCCAACTAGCAGAGCTGGCAGCAGAGTCGGACAGTGATGAGGCTGGGGAGGAACCTGGGCCAGTCCTAGAGGCTGAAGAAGGCTCAGATGAGGGCTCTGCATCAGAGGCAGAGATGGGGCCAGAGCAGGCTGGCAATTATCAGCTGCCTTCAGAATTGGACAGCAGTGAGGCGGAGGAGCAGCTGGAGCAGGTTCCCAGCCTGCGCATGCACAGAGCTGCCAAAAGAAAAGAACAATTACAAACTAATGGTTGACATGGCAATAAGGCCACAGGTGGAGGGTGAATGGCCCCTCCCATAGGGATTAAAAGAAGAATAAAAGGGGAGGGTTTTTCTGCAGGAACAATTTGTTTGTTGCAGCAGTAGGAAGATCTGTCTGTGCATCTCAGAGTCTCTGTGCTGACTCCTTCCTTGTCAGCACTGTATTTGGAAATGTTTACCTGGCAGCTCTCCAGGCTAGATAAGGTCTGTGCTCCTAATTACACCTTTGAAAGATTGTTGGCCAAGCCTTTGGCTGAAGGTGAATGAAGGTGAATTCACCTTCATTTAATAAAAGGGGTTTTGCTGGGACAAAGAGTTGTCTTAGTGCTTTTTGGGGAAGCCGAGGTCAGAACAGGTAGCTTTTCCCAGTAATGGATTCATCCACAGAGTAAAGTCTTTCATAAACACAAATCTGCCACACAAATTTATAAAGATTGTGTTGGCTGGGAATTCTTGGATCTGTGATCCCAACACATCTGAAAAACCTCAATTTATGAGAAAGCTGGTGTAAGAATTTAAATAGCCAAGATATAGAAGCTATGCCATTCATGACTCTGACCTTGTTCCCCAGTTGTTAAAAGACAAAAATCTTTTTTTATGGAGATACAGTCAACTACTCCGGAAATACACTGATCTCCATGACCATTGCTCAGGTTATAAATGACAGATTTTTCTAAGTTCTCCCCAGAGTTATTTTCAAAGCCAATGGACCAACAAGAATTTGTTCCCTTTCTTGGAACTTTGACTCAGTCATAGTGGTACCCTGAAGAAATTTCACACCATGATGTTAGAGAATAGTTAACGCCTTTTAATCTACTCTATTTGTAGTGGGTATCACACTGGCTGGTTGCTGAGCTTATTGAGCATTTACTATAGCTGGAGCCATGTAGCAGATAAGGGACATCTTTGCCCTTGATGCAAAGACAAGGAGTCAGAGCAATCTTCTGCATTCATCAATTTTAAGGGTGGAAAGGAAGCGGTGGGAGAAACAACACTCCTTATTCCCAAGAAAAGAAAATGGAAACTCAGAAGAACTGTCATATATGCAGTAGCATCCTATTGCATCCATGGTTTTCGTGGGAAAAGTATTGAAAATTTGGAAAGATCATATGACAATTAAGTGGTAGCATCTCCTGATAGAATGGATAATTGACATCAGGAAAGGAAGTGATTTTGATTAGA
>CM066335.1:24650985-24670985 GCA_033807585.1 Hydrophis major
GTTCTTCAGGTGCTTTGGAGAATAGGTTTGCTACAGTCCAAACTCAGAATGCCTTTAGCAGCCATCCCTTGAAAGGGAGCCATCCAATCTAAACATTGCCAGGTTGGGACAATGGAAGAAAGCTTTCAGGACCCCAACATTATGTCAAATATTCTTGATGAAGTTAGCAATGATTTTGCAGCTGGGAATGACAACTAGGCAGCTGCAATTAGTAACCAAGACATTAAATCAAAGAGAAGGAAAGACATGATGTCTTGCCAAACACAAATGGAATGGAAATGATGGACAGGCTTGATTTAAATACATCCAAGTATGACCTTTGGCCTCCAAATATAGAATTGAGCTCTGCTTAGTCTACATTTCTAAAATAACTTCAGTGGGTTTTGCTGTGAAGCACCCTTCAGCCAAATCCACCAAGTGTCCCAAATTAAGCATTACTTTGAATAAAACCCATCCTATAATATTTCCTCTTCTTCCCTCGCATTAATAGCCAGAGACTCCAAAAGTTATTTTTCAAAAGGCAACTGGACTTCCTTTGTTTTGCCTGAAGATATTTAGCTTCTTATCCAAGCAGCTTCAGAGAAGAAGAAGAGAAGAAGAAGAAGAAGAAGAGAAGAAGGAGAGGAGGAGGAGGAGGAGGAGGAGGAGGAGGAGGAGGAGGGAGGAGGAGGAGGAGGAGGAGGAGAGGAGGAGAAGGAGAAGGAGAAGGAGAAGGAGAAGGAGGAGAAGGAGAAGGAGAAGGAGAAGGAGAAGGAGAAGAGAAGGAGAAGAGAAGGAGAAGGAGAAGAAGAAGAAGAAGAAGAAAAGGGAGAAGAAGAAGAAGAAGAAGAAGAAGAAGAAGAAGAAGAAGAAGAAGAAGAAGAAGAAGAAGAAGAAGAAGAAGAAGAAGAAGAAGAAGAAGAAGAAGAAGAAGAGGAAGAAGAAGAAGAAGAAGAAGAAGAAGAAGAAGCTTGGATGTGAAGCAAAATGTCTTCAAGGAAAAACAAAAACAATATTTTGGGGGCAAAAAACACTTTTTGGGAAGAACCATGATCTGAATCTTCAGGTATGGTGCACCCGCAGCTTCTGAAGGCAAACCATTCTACTGGTTAATTGTTGTAATGGTTGGGAAATTTAGTTCTAGGTTGCTTCTTTCTTTGGTTACTTTCCATCCATTTTTTCTTGTCTTATATTTTGGTGCTTTGGAGAAAAGGTTGACCTCCTCATCTTTGTAGGCTTTCTAAACTAATACTGTATGTATCATTGATTTTTTTCTCCTTTTTTTAATGGCCTGGCTTCTAATGTTTTTTTGTCACCTGGTAATTGATTTTTAATGCATAGAGCACTGAGTGTTTAGAACAGGATATGATTACATTACTAAAAGTGAGAAATAGTTTGATGGAGCTATGGATCTTTGGCCCTCTACCTTGGTCACGATGCTTCTAAATGCATTCCTGGAAAAGCAGATGCAATATTATCAAACTACTCATAAAGGAAAAAAAAAATACATAACATCATTTTATAGCTATGGGTGTAGAGTTGCATAAATGGAAGCATAAAACCCTAGCAAGGCCACACCTGGAATATTGCAACCAATTTGGTCACCCTACTACAAAAAAAAGACACTGAGACTTTGGAAAAAGTTCAGAGAAGAGCAACTAAGATGACCAAAGGCCTGGAGTCTAAAACATGAAGAACAACTGAGGGATTTGGACCTGGCTAGTCTAAAGAAAAGAAGAATTAGGGGTAACATGATAGCAGTATTCCAGTATTTGAGGGACTACCACAAGGGAAGAGGGGGTCAGATTATTCTCCAAAGCACCTGAAGGCAGGACAAAAAAGAGTTGGAAACTAATCAAGGAGAGAAGCAACCTGGGATGAAGGAAAAACTTCTTAACAGGGAGGACAATTAACCAGTGGAACAGCTTGCCACCAGAAATTGTGGGCACTTCATCGCTGGAGATTTTTAAGAAGAGTCTAAACAGTCACTTATCTGAAATTGTATAGATTCTCCTGCTTGAGCAGGGGGCTGGACTAGAAGACCTCCAAGGTCCCTCCAGCTCATTCATTCTATTCTATTGGCAGTTGATAGACGTACTGTGTTTGTCTTTTGAGACATGTGTGAAAAAGGAATATTATGGAAATGCATGTTAAAAGAAGACGGCTTGCGAATATCAGCTAGCATTTTATGGACAAAGTTTACATTATATGGAAGTTAGGCATAACAGTGTGCTGCTTGTTGATAAAAAGGAATGCAGTTTTCTTTTTTCTTTTTCTTTTATAGAGATTCTAATAAAAAATCCATTAAACAGTTTTGACAGGCTGATACGCCGTGTTGATTTCTAATCCTACCTAAAGCATAAGTAGAAGAAAAATCCATTACATCCTTTCCTTTGAGTTGAAACCTTAACCCTAAGCCTTGCTCCAAAATAATGGATGAGAGCTTGGGATGAATGAGTTGCCTTGCTCTTAGCATTTCACTTTAATATTCTGCTATAAAAGTCTCCCTCGGTTCAAGGTTGGCTCTTGGTGTCCCAAAAGTGTTTTTTTTTTTCAAAACTGGATTTCCTTTGTTTCTCTATGAAGACGTTTTGCTTCTCATCCAAGAAGCTCTGCTGAAGAACTAAAGAAGCTTCTTGGATGAGAAGTGAAACATCTTTAAGGAAAAACAAAGGAAGTGCAAAAGCACCTTTAGGACAACCATGACCTTGGAAGACTGAGAAGTTCCATAGACTTTGGCTCTTGATGATCATTTGATCATGTCTGCACAGTTTTCTTGCCTACAATGTAGAAGAAATTGGCCACCTCTATTGTCTGGAATGGATCTCTCAATTTGTCCAGGAATCCTAAAAGTTCCTAGTGGTTTCCCCTCTAAATATGGGCTGTGTATGATTCTGTCTAGCTTTTGAAATTGCTCCAAAATATGAGGGTGGGGATAGAGAAGAATTAAAAATTATACAACTATGCTTCACCATCATTTATTTGTGTAGGTCAAATCACATGGTGGGTTGGTTTTCCATCAGATTTCTCACCAGGTGCAAAATAAGTAATACAAATGGACCAAGTGACATAGAGACACTTTGGTATATAACATGTGGGACTTTCTATCCGGAGCTGAACTTCACCTTGAGGGTTCTCTTAAAATGGTTAATCTTGTTCTGGTAGAAATTGTTAGCCCGTTAATGTCCTTTCTTTGATATTCAATGCATTTACTTACAACATGAGGTTCTGTAGTTTTAGAACTGACCGATATATTGTTGTTGTTGTTTTGAAGTCTACTAGAGTTTCAAGTAGATTCCTCGACCCTTGAAAAAGAAAATGTTCCAGCAGTCTCATATTGACAGCATGCCCTTAATTACTACAACAGGGACTGGTGCAAACCTGTCAATATAATTAATAGTAGACTGACTCCCATCTGTTGATGCTTCACTTGCAGCCTTTGATAACAGAGCAATCTGTGCCCCCATAAAAAGTTCAATAAACACAAGGACGTGTCAACTCCATTAATACTTCTTTAGGGATTCATCACAAAAACAGCTAACCAAATAGCTCCACACTGCCTTAGTGAATGCATAAATGCTCCTCCATGGAGTGAATTAACTCAAGTAAATATCTCTAGGTGAAGGAAAGAAAGCTACATGGTTTGGGGATTGTAGGAGAAGGAGAGGTAGAGTCTAGTGAGGAATCAGCCTAGAGTCCTTACGTTCCCATAAGCAGCCAAAGTACAACCTCTCTTGAATTCTGTTGATTCTTATTTAGCACCAATTTAGTGCAAGATTCTTGTGTATAGGTGTGAGCAATCAATCAGCTTAACCAGAATTTAATGCATGCTTCCAATTTTTGTGCTTTTGTGGGGTGTCTAAAAGAAAGAAGATTTCTAAAAGAAACATAGAGGGGGAAAGAACAGTGGTGAGATTCAATTTTTTTTTACTACCGGTTCTGTGGGTGTGGCGTGGTGGGCGTGGTGTCGATGGGTGGGTGTGGCTTGATGGGCATTGCAGGGGAAGGATACTGCAAAATCCCCATTTCCTCCCCACCCCACTAACCTGATTTCCAGCTCTGTTCTCCTATGCAGGGCAACCAAAGGGGACCCAACCGATCAGCTGGGACTCAATGGGAGGCAGAGAAGAGATGGGGTTGGCGGGGCCAGTCAGAGGTGGGATTGACCAGATCTCTGAACTACTCAAAATTTCTGCTACCAGTTCTCCAGAACTGGTCAGAACCTGCTGAATAGCAACTCTGGGAAAGAAACTCCCCCCTAAACTGCATTATATAGGAATCAAGTGTTGATTTTAGATTTTTGAGACTCTTGAGTTGGAAGATAAGGCTGGAAATTCATTAGGTAGACAACATTCTATTGACTAAATATGTTAGCCTCCAGGATTGATGGCACTTCTGGTTAATCCAGAGACTACCTGTGAATTGAGTAACTCAGTAAAAGAAGGTAAAGGAATCCCTGCAGATTTCCTCTAGTTAAGGGTTGAAGCTCATCTCTATTTCATTGAGCCAGCACTGTCCAAAGACATTTCCATAGTCATGTGGCCAGCACAACATCAAGGAATGCTGTGACCTTCTCACTGAAGTGGTACTGATAGGAGCTTATTCCATTGCATAGTGCTTGGGTCTCGAATCTGGACCGACAGCTTTCTAGCTGAGAAGGCAAGCATCTTAATCACTGAAGCACCATGCCTCTCTCTTTTAATTTCTTTTTAATTTCTTTATTTATTTTTGCACCTGAAAAATTCTATCTTCTGGCAGTGGCAAAATCCCTACCTCCAATTATATTTGCCACTGCTTCTGCCAGTTAGATGAACCAACTCTGGTGTCAGCGTTGCAGCAAACCTTCATTCCAACCAATAACTCCGAGACAGACATCGCTTCAATGTTCTCTTTTATTGGGATAGTAATTGACACAACTGGGGGAATCCTGAATTTGAAAATTCTGGGCTTCCTTGCAATAATCAAAACTTCAAATCCAACCCCCTACACCCATCATCACATTACATGCCCCAATCATCATCCATCCCAGACTTCTGCTTACATATACGCACAATAGCATGACCTTGATCTATAAAAAATATTGTTATTTTGTCTAACTACACATACCCCAAGAATTTCTACCCTCCCACTTTCCCAGGCTCAAAATGTGGCAACGTGGGAGCATCTGGGTTCAACATGGCTTCCAAAGCTGAAATCTGCTAGGACCATGGTAGAGAATTTGGGGAATGGAAGCTCAGCATATCTGGAAGCTGTCCATGGTAGGGAAACTTGGAGAGTAGAATTGCAAAACATTCTGGGAAGAAAGGCTGCAACTTAATCTCAAAGTTGCTTTTTTAAAACAGGCAGCTGGATTTTCTGTTTTGTTTTTTCCTTTGAAGACATTTTGCTTCTCATCCAAGAACTTCTTCAGTTCTGACTGGATGGTGAGGAATGGAAAGATATGTACTCCTTGCAGACAGCTGGTCATTTGCATCCTTTTGGAGAGAGGTTGAGGCTACTCGGAGGATTATCTGTGTCATCAGGTTCACCTGAATGGTGCAAATGGCTGTGGAGCCTTCTTGGAACTGTTGATCTCAACAACTCTCTCAAAGACTGTAAATGACCAGCTGTTTGTAAGGAGTATCAATCCTTCCCTTCCCCACCATCCAGTCAGAACTGAAGAAGCTTCTTGGATGAGAAGGGAAACGTCTTCACAGGAAAAACCAGAAAGTCCAGTTGCCTCTTGTAAAAAGCACCTTTGGCACAACCATGACCTGGATAACTTGAGACTCTCCATAGACATTTAGCTGAAGCTTAATGAAGTTCTGTGTAAGCAACTTTTACAACAACAAAAATATCATCTCAAGGTAACTGTGTGGTGCAAGATTTCTCTATGGGATATAGTGGGAGTCTGTAATACAAGGTGAAAAACGCCATCATCCAAACAGGCATTAGAAGAAAGTGGAATATTTTTATGAATCTGACATTGCTCATTTCATTTTATGCATTTACTTCTCCTTGAATTAAAGAGCCATCCGGAGTTTCCATCATACATTTATAAACCCAAGCAATATCTTATGGTACTTGCCGTTACGATAAGCCATTTGTTCCTGCTGAGATTTTAATTTTTAATAGCAATATATGTATATATTTAAGGATCACTGCTAATCAGAAGTGGCATAATTACTTCGAGCTTGTGAAGGGTAAATGATGCAAGTCATTATCTTGCCCCATCAATTACAAAATCAGTGCTGTAGATTCAGAACTTGAATCTAAGGGTATTCAAAGAAGAAGCATCCTTTACAGATTTTCTGTCTCGAAAAGAGGGAAAGTTACACATTGCTTTCATTCAATCATTTTTATATTAGCAGCAATCTGATTTTTTTAATACTGCAGAAACTTTCATGAAGGATGGCAGGTACACCACGATCACTCATTCATCCCTGCCCTCTGGCATCTACAGAAGAATTGTTATTTATTAGTTCTGGGCCCCAAATTATTCTCTCTAGCTAAACTGGAATAGAACTTTCTTCCCTTAAAGGTGGCATTTTCTTTCCTTCCTTCCTTCCTTCCTTCCTTCCTTCCTTCCTTCCTTCCTTCCTTCCTTCCTTCCTTCCTTCCTCCCTCCCTCCCTCCCTCCCTCCCTCCCCCTTTTTTCCTCCCTCCCTATCTCTTTTCCTTCCTTCCTTCTTTCTTTTTTCCTTCTTCCCTACCTCTCTTTTTCCTTCCTTCCTCACCTTTCTTCCTTTTTTCTCCTTTTCCTTCCTTCCTTCCTTCCTTCCTCCCTCCCCCTTTTTTCCTCCCTCCCTATCTCTTTTCCTTCCTTCCTTCTTTCTTTTTTCCTTCTTCCCTACCTCTCTTTTTCCTTCCTTCCTCACCTTTCTTCCTTTTTTCTCCTTTTCCTTCCTTCCTTCCTTCTTTTTCTTTCTTTCCTTCTTCCCTCCATCTCCTTTTTCCTTCCTTCCTTCTTTCTCTTTTTCCTTCCTTCCTTCCTTCCTTCCTTCCTTCCTTCCTCCCTCCCTCCCTCCCTCCCTCCCCCTTTTTTCCTCCCTCCCTATCTCTTTTCCTTCCTTCCTTCTTTCTTTTTTCCTTCTTCCCTACCTCTCTTTTTCCTTCCTTCCTCACCTTTCTTCCTTTTTTCTCCTTTTCCTTCCTTCCTTCCTTCTTTTTCTTTCTTTCCTTCTTCCCTCCATCTCCTTTTTCCTTCCTTCCTTCTTTCTCTTTTTCCTTCCTTCCTTCCTTCCTTCCTTCCTTCCTTCCTTCCTTCCTTCCTTTCCTTCCTTCCTTCCTTCCTCTTCCTCTTCCTCTCTCTTCCTCCTTCCTTCCTTACTTCCTTCCTTCCTTCCTTCTTTCTTTCTTTCTTTCTTCTTTCTTTCTTTCTTTCTTTCTTTCTTTCTTTCTTTCTTTCTTTCTTCTCTTCTCCTTCTCCTTCTCCTACCTCTCTCTCCCTCCTCCTTCCCTCTCCCTCTCCTCCTCTTCCTCCTCCTCCCCCTTCCCTTCTTCTTCCACACCTATTTATCCAGCTATGAATTTTTACCAGCGAGGCACAAACAAACTATGGAAAGAAAATCATTGCACCAAGACAAATTCCTTGTGTGTCCAATCACACTTGGCTAACAAAGAATTCTATTCTGTTCTGTTCTGTTCTGTTCTGTTCTGTTCTATGTTGATGATAACGAACTGTCTTTCAGGTAAGAGTTTTCTACAAAAAAAATACATATCCAATCCAGGAATTGAAGGCTATTACAACGGAGGCTCATTGTTCATGAGCACCCTACGCATCTAATATACACAGTTGAATTTCCATGGCTTTCACCAAGACTGGTAGTTAACCCCAAAGGGAGAGGTCATAAGTTCAGGAGGACACACCAGAGAATGGCATCCAATGTCCATCAGAACAATGCATTCATTCTTCACTCAGAAACCAATATACAAGGACTTTCTCTGGGAAAGACGGACACGTCAAGACTTAGTGAACACGAGGTTCTGCCATAGGTTGCAAATCACACATGAAAGTGTCTTTGTTGTGATGTCATATGACTCTCACACATTGTGTTTGTTGTGCCAATTATTTTGTGCGGAAGGTCTTTAAGGCCATGTGTAGCCTATACTGGAATGCACAAGGTTCAGGGTAGGTTACAAGCCAGTGTTGCAATGGCTCATTGTTAGGATCCAAGAACAAACTAAGTTCCTTCGTCATGCCAGAGGCAGAACCCCTGGATCATGGGAACTTGACCCAAAGGCTTTTGCAAGAGAATGTGTGAGGATTATATTGAATGTCCCCAGATAATAAACTTTGTTGACCGAGGTCTATGTAAAATAAAATAAAAAATTCACATTCCATCAGATTGTGACGGCAATATCGCTTCAAAGAATCGTATTCTTGAAAACTTCAAGGCTCTTCATCTGTTGAACCTTGCAGTGTTTTTACTCAAGGAGGATAAAGCTCAAGACGCAGCCCTAAAGAAACGACAATGACAATGATGATGGTTACAAACACACTGCAAAGTTATGCTTTTGCATTGGGTGATAGTAAACTGTCATACATTTCTTTTCAGTTGGGTGCAGTTTTCTGAGGCCACCTTACCTGGAGTCTATTCAACCAGAAGAGGGGTGTTCCTTCTGTCCTATCTGGGTTGTGTTGGCCCAGAACATCCAAAATGAATCTAATCTAATCTATCTATCTATATATATGTGAAATACCACTCACGCTTCATCACAAAATCTCTAGAACCATAAAACCTACAAACTTGAAATTTGGCACCTATGTTCCTCTTGGCTTCTAGGTGCTCACTAAGAAAGGATTTTTTGAAATGAGCACCAGAGCATTAGTATTTCGTATATTATTATTATTAACACGCTCTGATGCTAAGGAGTTCGACTCCCCCTCCCCACCTGAAAAGAAATCTCTTCCAAATGCAAAACACAAGCAGAGGAGATTTTCAGTTTTAGTTTCACAGCAGCAACCAGCTTTAGTACAGAACAGTTGAACTAAGCCACGTCTTGGCTCCTTGCTGTCTCCTTGCTCACCCAGCAAATACTGCTTCAGTTTCCAAACAGCCCTCAACTCTCTCACACACTGACAGGACTCTAGACAGATTATGTCATCACTCCTTATCACCCATCCCCTCCCACTTGTGACTGTATGACTATAACTTTGTTGCTTGTATACTTACGATCTATATTGACTGTTTCCTAGTATGATTTGATTGCTTATTGTACCCTATAACTATTATTAAGTGTCTTGCCTTATGATTCTCAACTTCTGACGAATGTATCTTTTCTTTTATGTATAATGAGAGTATTTACACCAAGACAAATTCTTTGTGTGTCCAATCACACTTCTATTCCATTCCGTTCCATTCCATTCCATTCCATTCCATTCCATTCCATTCCATTCCATTCCATTCTATTCTATTCTATTCTATTCTATTCTATTCTATTCTGATGAATACCGATGGATGCTGGCAGGCAGAGGCACAATTTCCCCTTATTTTCCTCCCCCAAAACTAAGCTCAATCACATAGTTTCATAGCAAAGCACAGGTATAGAGCTAGTGTAAATATAAAATATTTGTAGACAACATACAAATCTCAGAACCCACCCATTATATGCACATGAGCTATGCAAAGATCCAAAAGGTTGCCTTGTTTTGACCATGCTTTGACCAAAAGGTTATTTTATGCAGTTTAGAGGTCTTTCAAAGGGCTTTGTCTCATTCTACCTTCTGCCTCTGGAATGGCCAGTAGCTGGAAGACTCTCTTGTCAATGTGTGCTGGAGAGAGAGAGAGAGACAGAGATATTGGAGCAATGTCAAAGACCCTTTGCACGAGCCTTTTGGGTTCCAAGGTAAATGCGAGGTGATCCAAATGCATCAGGAAAGCCAATCAGAGAGGACTGATACAAATTAAAGCATGAATAAAAAGGGAAGGGTCACTTTGTCCCAGGACGTGTACATGTCTCTGTGTTGAAGGAATAGATATTATTTCAGATTACACATTTTGCTTGTGCATTCAGCTGGCTCCCAATTCAGTCTTTTACCTGAAGGTTCAAGTTTGGGAAAAGTGGAGATGATTCCTTCCTCCCTCCCTCCCTCCCTCCCTCCCTCCCTCCCTTCCCCTTCTCTTCCTCCTTTTCCTTCCTTTCTTCCTTCTTCCCCACCCCCTCCTCTTCCTCTCCCTCTTTCCTTCCTTCCTCTCTTCTTCCTCCCTCCTTCTCTCCCCTCCTCCTCTCTCCCTCCCTCCTCTCTCCCTCTCCTTCCCTCTGTTCCCTTTGTTCTTTCGTTTGATAAATGAAAGCCAGGTTTTTACTGGGTAGACTTAACAATCTTGTACTGATGAACCTCAAGTTTCTTCACCCACTTCTCTCCTCCACTTTTCATTTGTCGGTGTTGTTTTGATGTTTATGCAAACCTGCTGGGACACACAAAAGACATCAACACTCCAAACTAGATGAAATCCAAAGGATGAGAATCAGGGTAAGGCTTGGAAGCTACCATCCTTAATTTGACAGGTTCCTGGTTTTTGGTGACAACAGCTTCAAGAAAAGGCTGGGACCTGAAGGTGCTGGAGCTTCAGTGAATCAGTAACTTGAAGTACTGATGGAAACTGAGTAGATTTGCCAGAAGAGAGGAAAAGAAAAGAAAACAAAACAGAGGAACCTCTTGTGGAATATATCAAAGTGAAAGCAAGTTTATGTGGATCCAACTTGAGGGTGGAGGTGTGGAATTTGGTGGCCTGGGAAGGATTTATGCTGCTCAAACTTGAGAAAGTAATGAAAGTAGATTCCATATCACCACCCTTTCCAAAGCCGTGAAAGTGCAGTGAAAGTTCTTCAACCACCTCAACTGGCTCAGCTAATAGTCCAGGCTGCTAATTGGAGACTTCCATTCCTATGTGATATTTACAAAATTACCACCCCATCTTGGCATCCTTATACATCTTGGCAAGAAGCAATGAGATTTTTTTATACCACTGATTGGAATCTTGGCATAAAATCTTGGCAAGGAGATACACCACTGGTTTATTGGGGATTTTTCAATGCACTCTAAGTACGCTTGGGTAGATAAATGTTCATCTAAGTGTTCCCGCAATTGCTGGTTGTTGTGTTTTTTTAACACATCTCTCTTCCCACTGGTCTTTTCTTTTTCTTTTTTTAATTTTAGACAGTGGTTTTAGTTCATACTCTTTCCAAGCTCTTTCCCCCTTTCTTTACAATTCTTGATTACATTAATCCTTCCGGCTGCCTTCCTAGAGATTATTTCTGAAGTGCATTTGGCAGCAGGTCAAATAGGGTGGGGAATCTCTCTCTCTCTCCCCCTCTCTCTCTTTCTTTCTCTCTCTCTCTCCCCAATAGAGAAATTCAATCACTGGCTTCAAATTGAACACATTTTATGATGGGTGTGCCACACTAAAGTATGTTCAAAAACCCTGTTTAGGGTTTCTTTTTAAAGCCAGAGAGAAATATGTGTGTGTGTGTTTGTGTGTGTGTGTGTGTGTGTGTGTGTATGGGCATCGATCAGGAGTTGAGTGGCAAGCTATCCTCTAAAGCTTATGAATGTCCTGATTGTGAGAAGCCCAAATTTCAAAGGACAGATTGCCTCGTATAAGGAGGTGTGTAAGTGATTGGAATTTCAAAATGCTCCGAAGAGAGATCAGCTCTTTGATGGAGTAATTTATGCACAGGATGGCAGGAAGAGCTGTCGGGGTGGGTCCTACCCTGGTCATTGAAAACAGGATTGCTGGTCCTCTTCATTAGATGGTGAGTTTTACTCCAGGGTAAACATCCATTTACAGTTTCTTCCCTCTCAAATATATCATTGGTGCAGCCTGAAACTATGATTGTTGGCAAGTAGCTCATGGATAAACGACAGCACAAAAATATCAACAGTTTCAAAAACATGAAACAGTTATGTATAAGTGGAAAAGAAGTGGAAAGCATAACACTGCAGCAAAAACTGGATTGATAATGGGGGGGGGGAGAGAGAGAGAGAAGGAGAGAGGAAAAAAGAGAAGAGAGAGGAGGGAGAGAAAGAGGGAGAAATAGAAATGAGAGAAGAGAGAGAGGTGGGAGGGGAGAAAGGAGAGTGAGAGAAAGAGGAAGAGAGGGAGAAGAGAGAAGGTGGGAGAGAGCTGAGAGAGAGGGGAAGAGAGAAAAGAGAGAGCGGGAGAGAGATGAGAGAGGAGAGAGAGAAACAGGGAGAGAGGGAGAGGGGGGAAGAGAGAAAAGGGAGAAAGAATGGGAGAAAGAGTGAGAAAGGAGAGAGAGAATAAAAGGAGAGGAGAAGAGAGAGAGAGAGGTGGGAGTTTTCCTTAACTTAAAAATGGGAACCAGTTTTCTAAGAAGGGGATTTAAACTGATGTTAAGAAAGCTCAAATTTAGCAGTAGGAAACATTTTCCCTTGGGGGAAAAAACTGTCAGGGTTTATGTGCTGATAAAGGACAGGGCTGAAGGCAACAGTGAAAACACCGGCCCTAAATTGACCTGGATCATCGTGTTTTTTATTACTTTCTGCTAACATTTTCTCTCTCTTTCCATGTTGTCTTCCTCCACCTAGACATCTGTCAGAGGAAGGGCAAATCTCTGTTTTCCTTATTATTATTATTTTTGCTAGAAGCCTGAACTGATTTCTCACAGAGACTTTTTTTGAAAGGAGGCTAAAAGGTCCCCAACTCTCTTACTGAGGCTGTCCAGCCCATTAGACGGCTTCACACAATTTGGAAGAAATTATTTGAGACTTGATCGATACTTGTGCTTCGCGACAAAAGTATGTGGTTGGGCTTATTTTTGGGTGAGGAAAATAAGTGTGTGTGTGTGTGGGGGGGAATTCTGCCTCTGCCTACCATCATCCATTCATCTGGCTAGCGTCCTGTAAGTGTGTGAGAGAGTTGAGGGCTGTTTGGAAACTGAAAGAGTATTTGCTGTGTGAGCAAGAAGGAGACAGCAAGGAGCCTGGGCGTGGCTTAGCTGAACTGTTCTGTACTAAAGCTGCTTGGTGCTCTGAAACTGAAACTCCTCTCCTCTGATTGTGTTTTGCATTTGGAAGAGATTTCTTTTCAGGTGGGGAGGGGGAGTCGAACTCCTTAGCATCAGAGCGTAATAATAATAATAATAATAATAATAATAATAATAATAATAATAATAATAATAATATAGGAAATACTAAATGCTCTGATTGTCATTTCAAAGAATCCTTCCTTCGTGAGCACCTAGAAGCCAAGAGGAACCTACGTGCCAAATTTCAAGTTTGTAGGCTTTACAATTCTGGAGATTTTGTGATGATGCATGAGTGGTATTTCACTTTTATATATATAGATAATTGGAAGTTGTGTCACAGTAAAACTTGCTTCTAATAAGGAGAAAGTCCTGTCTCTTTGGATAAGTCAATTGGAAGTTTCCTTAAGGTTGCATCTGGTCCACAACCAGACAATTTACAGTAAATAATGAACTCTTACCACGGACGTTTCCCTTGAATTTCTTTATGCATTTTTGCAATAAGCGCTCAAGTTTTCATACTGTACTAAGTAAGCTGTTTCTATCACTCAAAATGAGGTTGCTTTGTTATTCATGACTTTTAATAGATGCCAAAACTTTAAGCAGAGATGAAATAAATTCTACTCTTGGAACATTATGCCATCCAAGTGTTCTCATTTTCTCTGGAAATTTTCCAGAGACTCATTTTCCTTCTTGCTTCATAAGATACTTCTGTGGAATATTACACTCTTTGTGATGCTTTTAAACTCCAAAATACATTTTTGGGACATTTGATTTGTGACCTGAGTTTCTGTTCAAGTTCTCCTTTATTTTCATTTTGGGAGGCTGCGCTGGGGGAAGGGAGATGTGAGGTGAGAAGCTGAATTTTCCAAGGTTTGAGAGGCAGGGAAGAAGTAGCATTCAAACGATGGAGAACAGGAGATCAATCCAATCCTGTGGAGGTTTGAAGTTAACCTTATCATGTCATTATTAGCAGATAACAGCATTTGGCCAACCTTGTTTGGACTTGAAGCAATGAGTGATGAGTACCGGAGAATCCTAAGATCACACTGAGGAAAAAGCAGGGGGGAAAATAGTGGCAAATCATTTCTGTACGGCTGCCAAAAATGGCTGCACAGACCTTCCTGTGAGGTCATCAACACTGAACATTGCCTTGAAGGCAACTTAACTCAGCTAGTGATGGTTGGCCCATGACCTCCCCTGGAAGTTGGTTCCAGGCTTCCACTACTCTTTCTGTAAAGTCATGTTTTCTAACTTTGAACCTCCCTCCTGTCAGGTTGAAGTTATGCCCCGTGTTCTTTTGCTCTGCTATTTTCTCATGAACTCCATTTTTTTTTATTTTGTACTTTGCTGATGAGGTAGTCTTGAGTACCAACAATATCTTGAACATCTTGAACAACATAGAAAGAATTCAGAGAAGAGCTACAGAGATGATTAGGGGACTGGAGACTAAAACATACAATGAACGGTTGCAGGAACTGTGCATGGCTAGTCTAGGGAAGAGAAGGACCTGGGGAGACAGGAGAGCATCTTCCAATATTTAAGGGGCTGCCACAGAGAGGAGGAAGGGGTCAAGTTGTTTTCCAAGGCACCTGAAGGCCAGACAAGGAATAATGGATGGAAACTGAACAAGGAGAGATTCAACCTGGAAATAAGGAGAAACTTTCTGACAGTGAGAACCATCAACCAAGTTGCCTTTGGAAGTTGTGGAGCTTCATCACTGGAGGCTTTCAGGAAGAGGTTGGACTGCCATCTGTCAGAAATGGTGTAGGGTGCTTGGGTGGGAGGTTGGACTAGATGATCCATCTCTGTTATTCTGTATTCTAATATAGCCACCTTTGGTTGACCTTGAAAAAGAGTAGCACACACACACACACACACAAAATGTAGAGGAATAAAGTAACAAGCTTATTGCCAAGAAAACTGCCCGGCCATGATCAACTAATAATATTTATTTTATTGATGACCAGTATGTGACTAGAAGGAATTTAGGCCATCTGGAAGGACATCCGATGTTGTTCAGTGCCTTGTCAGGTAAACATAGTATTTTGACCTTAATAACTCCATTAATGCTCTGTTTTGTATTTGCTTTTCAACTGTTTGCATTGCATTGTGAATGATTTGAGAACTATTTATGTCTTGTATGCCTTGGTTCACACAGGATGGAAAGATGGTGGGTAGGTTTTGATGGATAATCCAACGCCATTTTACATGTTGTGGCACAGTGGTTAGAATTCAGTATTGCAAGATAACTCTGCTCACTGCCTGCAGTTCAATCCTAACTGGCTCAAGGTTGACTCAGCCTTCCATCCTTCCAAGGTCGATAACATGAGAACCCAGATATAAATCTAAATGCTATTGTCCTTGCTATTGCTACCCCACTGAATATGTTGGGTAGTGAAGATTTAAAGAATTCATGTGGGATTCCTGTCTTTCTCTGCTTCTCATACTTTTCCCCATTGCGTGTGAATCTTGCAATCCTCCAAATGCAGTAAATCAAAGGCAGATTTGCACCAAACAAATAATCCAGTCAAATAACTGGGCTTTCTCCTTGAAAAAAAAATCTGCCTTGTGTATCATACCTCAGAGCTCCTAGTTATTGGGGCAAGCATTCAAATGACAAAGCAGAGCCTCAATTTACAGGTTGCTTTGATCTAATTAAGGCATTCCCAGCAAAGATGCATTTAATCGTATCGTGGTCATGAGCCTCTGTAACCTTGCCTTGTCTCAAAGTAAATGTCAATCTGTGTTTAATTGGATGCTAACTAGACGTTGTCTAATATGATGGCTGTTACGACCTTCCTTAGGGGTATGGCAAGGAAGAGGTAGAAAACAATAGTTAGTGTGTCTTTGACTAATGGAGAATCATGGTTGGACTCGCCATCCTATTTCACCAAGAGTAAATTTCTGGAAATGTAGTTTGTTGGTTCATTGCATTCTTTATCTATCTATCTATCTATCTATCTATCTATCTATCTATCTATCTATCTATCTATCTATCTATCTATCTATTTAAATTAAAAGAATACAATAGGGTATAACCGATCTGGCATTACAGTTGTTATAATGGCTTGGTGGGCATGGCTTGGTGGGTGTGGCAGGGGACGGATATTGCAAAATCCCCATTCCCTTCGCACCCCACTAACCTGCTTTCCAGCTCCGTTCTCCTGTGCAGGGCAACCAAAGAAGATGCAGCCAATCAGCTGGAACTTGGGAGGCGGAGAATAGATGGGGGCAGGGCCTGTCAGAGGTGGGATTTGCCGGTTCTCCGAACTACCCAACATATCCACTGCCGGTTCTCCAGAACTGGTCTGAGCCTGCTGAATATACCACCTCTGCATAGATGGTACATAAAGTAGACACACAGAACTGAACTGAACAATTGAGAGTGTTACAAGAAAACTCTTTCACCGGTCCTGTCTTCAGAAAATTTGCTGACCTTTAAGAATTTTCATTCGACTTCATGAATTTTCCAAAGGCAGAAGAACCTATTTATTATAAATATGAAAGAATGCTCAGATGCTACTGAATTTAGCCTTGGCCCAGCTTATTTCAGACTCCATAGATATATGAAGGAATGTGTTGCTTTGCTTGTAGCAAGAAGCCAAGCTGATTAGCAATGGCACTTAGACTTATATACTGCTTCACAGTGCTTTCCAGCCCTCTCTAAGCGGTTTATAGCTACTTGCACCCAACAATCTGGGTCCTCTTTTGACCCACCTCAGAAGGATGGAAGGCTGAGTCAACCTTGAGCCAGTCAGAATTGAACTGCTGGCAGTGGGCAGAGTTAGCAACAGCAATAAGATTTATACACCACTTCACGGTGCTTTCTAGCTCTCTCTAAGAGGTTTACAGAGTCAGCCTCTTGCCCTCAACAATCTGGGTTCTCATTTTACCAATCTTGGAAGGATGGAAGTCAACCTTGAGCCTGGTGAGATTCGATCTGCCAAATTGCAGGCAGCTGGCAGGCAGCAGAAGTAGCCTGCAGTACTGCATTCTAACCACTGCACCACCGAGGCTCTTAATAAATAAATCCACTTGCTGAAAAAACTGATGCATCACAATCCATCACAAAGCCTTCCTTACAAAAATAATTCAGAGAGGAGGAGACTCTGATACACAATGACGTTCCAAGAGGGTGACTTGAATCAAATCAGTTCTTTATTATGAACCTCATCTTGTCTGAGAAAGGTGGAATGATTCTTTGATCCAAAAATGTCCAGGTTGTGGATCACGACTGGCATTTCCAAGCTGTGTGTCCTCCCTTGGTCACACTAGGCGTCATTAAGGTGGCTCTTTAATAGGTCAAGTCAAATTTCAATTAACGCTGCCTTCAGCTTTTTAACTCTTCTGAGTTCTCTCCCATCTCTTCAATTATTAGATTCATTTTGATTGTATAAGCCGAAATCATTTCTTGAAGCATGTGGCAAATGAAAGCACTTAAGGGAAAAAGAGGAAAGGAAAAAAAAACCTACCCCCCAAACCCAAGGACATCACTAATGATGACTGGATGATGCAAAACGCCCTGCACCAAAAAGCAATGTTTATTTGAGTTTAATCAAGGAAATCATCGGCAGAAATGAACTGAAATGGCATGGAATGATAATATTAAAACGAAAGGGTTTATTTATTGTAATTCCAGACATTAATGCAGCAAGACACAAGAAATTATGTTCTTTTTTTTTTTTAATGAACTCTACTGCTGCAAATGAATAAAACTCTTCATTGGTTGCTATGGTCTACTAAAAATTTCCACCTAGTTTTCAGCCAATGGTTAGCCACGAACTAAACATGTCATTTCTGGATCAAGTAACTCTTGAGTAACAATATGAAAATATATATATATATAGATCTTGTAATTATGGTGTATCTTTTGATCTTCATATGCCATTCACCCCAGTCTTTTGTCTCACTGGTTTTGATGGTGATTAAGGGGCTGGAGGCTAAAACATATGAAGAACGGTTACAGGAACACGGGGTGTGCAGTCTAGTGAAAAGAAGGACTGAAGGTGACACTATAGCAGTCTTCCAATATCTCAGGGGCTGCCCCAAAGAAGAGGGAGTCAAGCTATTCTCCAAAGCACCAGAAGGCAGGTCAAAAAGCAATGGGTGGAAACTGATCAAGGAGAGAAGCAACCTGGAATTAAGGAGAAACTTTCTAACGGTTTCCTGACAATTAGAATGATTGATCAGTGGAACTCCTTGCCTCCAGAAGTTGTAAATGCTCCAACACTGGAAGTTTTTAAGGAGAGATTGGACAACCCTTTGTCTGAAATGCTATAGGGTTTCCTGCCTAAGCAGGGGTTAGACTAGAAGACCTCCAAGATCCCTTCCAACTCTGTTATACTACTATAAATTCTTTGCAACTGTTAACCTGGGCCATTGCTTCAGAAAGCAAAACATAGCAGAACTAACAAAACAGACCAGTTAAGTTTGTTGCTCAGTTGCAGCATGATTTACAAGATAAAAACCCTTCACAGAGGTAAGCTGCCTTATAATTGCTTCCAGTATCTTAATCTTTATCCCATAAAATACTGGCACTGCACAATTTTTGACTGATCTCCCCTGGTGTTTTACCATCTCCTGGATTTCCTTGGTGTGATTTAATATGGTTTTTATTTCCCAGTGATTTCTCCTTATTTAAAGAAAATGATAACCCCATTTGCAACTTTGATCCATGATGGGAGAATGATGTGGAGATGATGGTGTTCATCATTATCAACTTTTCAGTCTGTGTGAGCAATATTCAGATGGAAGCTGAGTAAAACAGAAGACACTGCCTCAAAGGTAGCTTTGAAACCAAAACACACGTCTATTGTGATCATGGTCCCAAATTTTAGCACGGTCATTAAAAAAAAAAAAAAAAGAGCTAAAGGAAGTGAAATAGTTTTGGAGGAACATAAAATGATGAAGCTATTACTACTGTTTACGTCACAGTTACAAAGATGGTATTGTAACTGTTGTTTAGCTTGTGCCAAATGGTGTCCCCCAGTCAGATATGAAAGATTGAGATTACAAATAAATTCCAGTTTAGAAGATGATGAAGGCAATGGCGAAGATAGAACATAGAATAATGTAGTTTCAAGGAATCTATCTATCTTCTATCCCCCACAATTTTCCACTATAACTTCAGAACTTACATCTCAGATTCATATAAACTAGAGATAGCAGTGACTTTTAGTTTCATAACTGTCACAAAACAATTCTTGGCTGAGAAATCTTATTTTTTTCCCTATTATCCTGTGGCCAATTAGTGCTGCCATTGAGCTGAACAATAGGTCTTGGAATTTTTAAAAACAAATAGCAAAACAGAGATAGCAAGACTTCCCCAGACATCCTTCATAATTTAATTGCCATGTTATGCCACTGAGATATAATGAGACTTATCAGTTACATTCAAAGCTTTTGATTTCACTATTAACTAAAATGTGAGATTAAAAAAGAAATGGAATGTCTATTTATAGGTCAGGCAGGAGGGAATTGAAGCAATACTTGGACAGTGAAAGGCATTTGAAGACAGAGAAGGAAGCAAATGGCTTTCTCTCAAATGAATTTCTCCAGGAGATGGAAAAAAAATACTTCTCAAGAATAAATTCTCAAGAACAGGATCTCTAAGGGATGATAGTAGGATTGGGATCATGGGAAGACTTGCTCCCAAGCGAAGGACAGGATGATCACATACAAACCACTACTTCATCTCAAAAATTCATGAACACCAGTCTATCATGGGCATCATTTTCTTCTTTGAAATAATTCTGAAAACTCATTCTCCTTAATCAATCTGAATGAGAAAAGGAATACAGGAGATCTGATCTGACCAGTAGAACTTCATCTTATCCAATCAGTTTCTTGAATTATTCTTTAACATGTTGGCTCTCTGAAGGATTTTTTTTGAGAGGGTGGATGGGATCCTAGTGTTGCTAATAACAGAATAACAGAGTTGGAAGGAATTTTGGAGATCTTGCTCAAACAAGAGGCCTTATGCCATTTCAGACAATTGGTTGTCCAATCTCTTCTGAAAGCCTCCAGTGATAGAACACCTCAACTTC